>PNEQ01053210.1:0-41175 GCA_003012365.1 Medauroidea extradentata
TTTTTTTTTTTTTTTTTTTTTTTTTTTTTTTTTTTTTTTTTTTTTTTTTTTTTTTTTTTTTTTTTTTTTTTTTTTTTTTTTTTTTTTTTTTTTTTTTTTTTTTTTTTTTTTTTTTTTTTTTTTTTTTTTTTTTTTTTTTTTTTTTTTTTTTTTTTTTTTTTTTTTTTTTTTTTTTTTTTTTTTTTTTTTTTTAACTGATGGCAGCCTTTCTTGGTTGATTTTTTTTTGTGTCTGCGGGTTCATTTATATCGTTTGAATTTCGCGTTATTTGTTACTCTTTGACTGAATAACTGACGGAAACGCATGTGTTTTTTCTCTCTTTGCCAGTTGATACAAATATCATTTTGGTTGTTTACTTGTCTGCTTGCGTGTAATCTCTGGTTTTCTGTAATATAACAATTTGCTGCAATGGTAATACATATCCAAAATACTTCTTTGATTTGTTATTATAGATACTTTCCAACACGTTTGAAATTATCCAAAAAAATATGGATACTATTCAACATAATGTACACTTCCCAAAATTATGGATATCATCCTAAGATCTGGAAGCAATACGACATTATGGATACTTTTTTACATTTTAATACTATCAATCTCAATGATATTCTAAAAAGGTACTCTGTTTGTATCTTAAAAAACAATATAAATATTATATTAAGAAAACACTTAACACCTTAAACTACCTATAAAGCTGCCGCTGTTGAAAATATTAATTTAATTTGGTTTTCATTGTAAATCTATAGGCGTGTAGATAAGGAAACGATTTCGTGGGTGAATCTGTCGGTGCCAATATCTAACTGCAGGGCAGATCCTAGGTATGAAGTCTTGTGTTTGCATCTCAGCGACCAGAGAGTGGAGGGTGGATTAGAGAAGGGGTTAAGGGGAGAAGCAGGGATGGCATTTCAGGACTCATGAGGTGGCCACTTGGTATTCATCACTCCCCTACCTTCGTAACTCCTGCCCTCGCCAAAACCAAGCACTGTCGAGCGACCCCTTTTCGTTCCCAATCACTTGCTATCCTCTATCTCTCTCTCGCTCGCTCTTCTGAATTGCAAAGTAACCCTACTGCTACCCCCTACCCCTTTCCATTTCCACCCCTCCAACAAGTCTCCTTCACCGAGTAAAAGCACAAATATTTGAGAGGTAAATATACCTCCTCATATATAGCTGCGGCCTTCACAGCATTGCCACCCTTCCAACGGTTTACTTAGTATTACGAATGAGGGACGGATTTTGGTGGCATAACGACCTATCGCCAAATATGACAAAATATTTTGACGTGGAATGTTGTGGTTTTTTTTAAGTGTTTGCATGACTGTATTAATGTATATGTATAACTGACAACCATCGGAATTTGGTTTAGTAGTTACTATTTAATTGAAAATGTAATGATTTGTACAATAATATTTCAATTACCTTAAGGATACTATGAACTGTATTAGCAGTCATCCAATCATCTCTTAAGTACACGTAGACCCTTTTCGCTGACATGGAAGTCATTTGTTATGGAGGTAGATCTTTGTGTGGATACAATTAGGGTGTCATTAATATTAGAACTGACCTGCTCCCTCTGTTTCCGTACAAAGGCAGTTTTTTGCTTTCAGAGGCTTTGTCATTTGGTATAGTTGACACCCAAATTAAATTTTAACTAGCAATTATTTTTGTCCTAACTTTATTAATTATCATTTTAAAATAATTAATTCAATGATATTTCGGATAGGCAGTATTTGCCGTAATGTGACGAGTAAACTATTTTGTAATAAAAATTTTAATTTTATGTTCTTCTGTTTTCGCGTCAAATCTACAGTATGTATTGTGCTGTTCATAAATGATTGGATTTATATTATATTTGTGATGTGGATATGTTCGTAATTTAAGAGGAACAGGGAAATACCTTTTATTTGTGTTCTTATTTGAGTTTCAAATCTGCTTGTATTTGGGTTTTTTTTTTTTTTTTTCAAATTGTAGACTAATCTCCTATGCTGGCGATATTTTTGTGAAGTTCTACTGATGCGAACTGTCAGTGTTATGATAGTTTTTCATCGCGTTTGTTGAAATGTTTAGTGCCATGTTCCAGAGTTCTGTATACCGTCCAGTATCGATTTAAGATAAAATCAGTTCAAATTATGCTAAATTTAGTCGATGTGTAAGAGCAGAAAGTGCTTAATTAGATGTTAAAGCCATCTGTCCCTCTCAAAGCCAGATCAATTTTTTCGAGATCCAATTTTATCAAAGAAACTTGTTAATAATTTAGTGCAATTAATAAATTATTTGATTAATAAATTAATCGTATATTGAATTTGAAGAAAGGTCAACATTTTGTGATTAACTGCTAATTATTTAAAATATGTAAAGTACGGTTTAAAATAATTTTTTGTGCGTTCTAGGCGCATTTAACCGTGTTTTATTAGAAAAAAATAGTAACAAAAAGTAGTTACGGTCTAAAAATTTGATCGTAGAATAATTTCGTTCAGTTTGAATAAATGAAATTAATGAAATTTTTACGTCAATTTATTCTTAACAATATATATAATAAGAAATTAATATTATGCACAAAACAATAACAGTAAAATAGGTTTGCTTATTTTGAACGTACGCATTATATAGTTTTGCATGTGTCACTTATTATTTCCTAAGGTACTGCTTTTTACGTGAAAATGTAGGGCGACACCAAAAAAACTACTGTAGTGTTTGAATTTAAATTACTTTACTTGTATTGAAAGTACGTAAGTGACTAATCCATTCAATATAATACGATAATCAAGTATAAACGGGGAAAAAAGATGCACATTGTTTAATAAACATAAGAGAATAGTTTTACTGATTCTAACAAGTTATTTCTCGTAAAGAATTAATTAGCAGAGACAATTAATAAAACAATGTCAGAACATGTTAGAAACTTGTTAATAAATTGTACCATTAATTTTGATAACTACTGTAATAAAACTGCTCACAATTGAATGTTACTGTTTACTTCACCACTTATCTTAGTTGTGAATTACATGAGCTTACTGACTAGGCTGATTTCAGTTTAGTTTGAGCGATGCGTGAAAGTAAATAATATCTTGAATTAAAATTGCATAAAAAAGCATAAGAGGCCATATCGTAGGAATAAAATATTACATAATGGTTAAATCGCACAGTTTTACGTGAGTATAAAATGGATTTTATTCATTGATACTTTTGTGCCTCTAGGAGAATGATTTAAAAATTTTAAAGGTAAATACTTAACCTAATCAATGAGTTTAACTTAAAAAGAATGTGCAGGTTTAGCTTGGCTGTCGTATGCTAAACGAGGGCATTTTTCTGCCCTTTTACACACTTGTTCGTATAAAAACATGCGCACTTACTATTTTACATTAAATATTTCTTGCATCACAACCAAATGAAGCGTGTTCCCAACTCAGTTAAATAAATCAAACAAAATCATTAAATATTGTTTCTACTCACATAGATGTTCAACTATCCAAATAAAAAATTGTTTCAACTGTCGATTGATGTACTGTATGTATGTTTAAGCTAGATGTAATATCATGTTCAAGTTAAAAAATAATGTATATGAACAGTGCTGATATGTATTTATTGTATCCAATTCTCACAAAGGGTTCATTTTAGTTCATCGTGCTCTCTGGCCGCTTGCTATCCCTGGTGGCTGAGGAGGGATGAGGGTGACTGGCAGAACAAGACAAATAACCCCATTAGACGATTTAGAACCCACATCCTCCGTAGCCGAACACAGGAACTCGTCTGTCTTTTTGCAGGCATCAGTTACCGCCCTCATTCACACCCTTTTGTCTTGCCAGCATCTACCGTGGACTACTGGAGTCAACAGATCGTTGAATTTATTGTGTTCAGTTATTTGACCTTGCTTCTTGTTAAATTCTGACAACGCGCAAGCATGGATAAACTGCTGTGAACAGACAAAACATACTAAATGACGTGAAAAATTAAATGTAAACACTTGAAGTTACGCAAACAGCAATGAGGTAAAACTACGTGAACAGCGTCGAAAAGATTGAAGAAAGAAACTTAAAACGAATGTTAATAAAAATGTATATACAACCTTAACTGCACAAATGAATAGTTGTCCGTTCAAATACAATTCATTCGAAAGCGATGGAATTTTGGTGAATTTTGCGTACGCCGCGAAAGTTTCTAACAAAAACGATGTGTGCATACTACAAAATAAATGAGGTAAACGGTACAGGGACACAGGAGAGGGTACCAAAACATCTCTGGGAAACATTTTTTTAAACGTTTCATAAACGTTTATTCAATACCTTTAACAAAATTTTTCATAATTTATAATTTTCCATTATTTTTGTTTCGGAACTTTTTTTAGGAAAACGAATATATTTATACGTATATTATTGCGTAATTTATCACTTTCAATATGGTTCTCAGTATAAAATGTATTTCTTATATGTAATATGAAGTGCTATTTTTTTAAAAAGTCAACTACTTATGTACTTCGGTTAGGCCGTTGTAGGAATGATACCGAATCATTAATTTTGTAAAGTTCATATCAAAGAAATTAATCGCAATATTTTGTCAAAATCTTTGAATATCTGTTTAAAAAATTCCAGATTTTCAATTTACTAAGTCCACTTAGAATTTTTGTAGAAAGCTAACTTTTATAACTTATCGGGGAGGGCAGGTTTTCAGTTAAACATTTAGAATGTCTTGAAAGAGAATCCATTTCTCAAACAGACGAACTTCTTTGCGACGGTAAGTTTTGTCACTTCATACGGAGACAATGTTTTGTATTGCATTTGTTTATACAAGAAATCCTGTTTGCAGCCTGCATGCAGCTCGATGTCTGCCAGCTGCAGATGAGGTGATAATTTTTACAATTAAATCTGTGTATAAGTATTAAAACCGTTCGGATAAATTTAAAGTTTCTTCCGTAGTAACAACAAAGCTGTGGCACTTTAATTTCTATTCGTCATTGCTTGTACAAGAACAGTAATCAACAAATTTCGGTACGTAGAATTGTCATCTTGTAAATTTAAACAGAATTAGAACGCATACGGTCCTTAAAACATCAAAAAGTTCAGTGGCTTGAGAAACCAATGCCTTATAATAAATACTTCATGATGGCAAGGTACCAAAACACTTCTCGGGTAGTTTAAATATAAAATGAATGCTTGATAGATAAGTACCTTTACATATTGCGACAAACGTCAAATAGAGTTGGATGAAATAGCTAAAATACTAGTTTTTATTAGCAACGTCTACATTATCAGATGAATCTACATCATTTCTGATGAGACTACACCTTCACAACAGCCCAAGTTTGTGTGCATCGACACTTCCGAGTAAAATATAGCTATACAATAAATTTCTAAGAAGTACGCATTTTTGTCCTAATTGTATCATATTAATCTACAGTCATTATATGTCCGCTAAAGGAAAACAAATCCTGATCGCCAACCAGTTCTAGGAAGTAAACTGTGTTGTTTCAAATGTTTTCAGTTCAAAGAGTATATTAAACGTAATAAACGACAAAACGTTGACTGAAATCAGTAAGTATTTGTGTCTGTATACGAAGGGAAAAGTGCAGTCCTGAATATGAGTTTTTGCCAAATTCTTGAACAAATGTTCTTCCTGAGTAACGCTATCTTGCAATCGATGCTGGTTCAAAAATGACCGTACATACGTGCATCATAATAACTCATTTAGAAAAACCCGTGCTTAAGACTTGCAAATATTAAATTTTAACTTTTAATATTGCAGTTCTTCGTTTTCCTGTATATATTTTACAAAAATTTTTTATTTCCTTGATTCAAACATTTTTGTTGAGAGTATTCGAAATACGATATTACAAAAAAACTGTTACATACTATGTCTGGTATCCATTTTGAATTTACAACTTCAAATCTTGTTTACATTGTACAGTTGTCAAAACATATTACCTTTCAAAGATATTACTGACAATGCAGCCATTAGAGGTGTTTGTTCAAACGTTTGTTAGTTTATATGTACGCGATATATTGTTTACATTCAAAACTTTAGTCGGTTTTGATGTTCTGTAACCCATTTAACTTAACTGTTGTGAGTTTATAATGCCAAAAATACATTTGGTTAGCTCCGTTTCTGTAATAAAAATATCACTTCAATTTTTTACCCAAAATCTTAACTATACATTTTAATGACTTGCCAAAAATTACAAAGACTCAAACAAAAACTTCAAATTAACTTAAGAAAAATGTGAGTAAATGTGTAATAACTTTGAACATTCGGGTACCAGACAAACTTCAGAACTCTAAATAAAAAATATAAAAAAATACGGTCAACTATCCACCGAAGGACATAGGTTTTCAAAATTAGTGAACACGTAAAAAGGTAAAAAAATAATCAGTAAGAATCCGCTATAGGTTTGTGCATATTATGTTGTACGGGTTTTGACAGATTAACAGTTGCCACAAAATTTGTTATTTTTGTCAGCTGTTCACGGAATACGGTAGTAACCGTCAGCTTTCCACTACAACATCAAACTTCATATAGTTTCACATTATTATCGAGTATGCGAACATAATAGTTCTCAGCCGTATGAACGTAAATCTGGTTGTCAAGACACGAGAACTCTTTAACACTATTTTAAGTGTTGTTTCTTGAATAGTTGTCAGCATAATTCCTGTGCATTGTTATTTCTGCCCAGTCAGTCCAGGAAGGTAAAAATTCAGAGTTGAAAAAAAAAGGTAAGCGGGAACTTAATATGACTTTTTTATGCGTAAAGTAAACAAAAGTTGGACGTATGAGCCGTCGTGTCCCTTGACCGAAATTTCACCCCGAATTTTGTGATACTAAAATGCATGAGATTTTTTGCTTCATATTTTGTAGTTTTGTATTTGCGACCGTTATTTACCTAGAGCAAATGTTTCCGTTTTGGTTAGGGCTATGAGCATAGTAAAGGCGCGGGTTACGTATGCTGTCTTTGCTATGTTCGGGAAGTGAATAAAATATAGCCTACTGTAGTTCGGGTGTAATTGAGCTTTCCCGTTGTCGTCGCTATGTTGGCTGCCCAGCACATATATCATTCACAGCAAACATAAAGTAGCTTTATGGGTGGCCTGAGTTTAACTGTTATCATTAGCAGATTCCAAAGAGCGGTTTACGTGATTGCAACGCGCTGATAAAGTTATATTTTTGCAATAGGTTAAGAATACAAATTTTGGGGAGACAACCAAAAAGATAAGATTCCGTACTGGTGTCTTGAGATACCCTGTTCTTGCACGTCGCTCGCAATCCTTGTGCATCTGGAGTGCAAGGCAAAGGAGCAAGAGAAATCAAAGCTCGTCATTTGCATGGGAGTTTGATTAAAGCCCCTGAGTTCTCAGGCAGTCCGTTGAGAAACCGTTCCCCATTCCCCTTCTTCTTTGGCCTCTCACGATCCTTTCCACGGTCGACGCACCACTGCGAGGAAAAGACAGCATTACTATTCAGCAGCCTCGTGCGTCGGCAACGACTGTAGAGGTCTCCCTTCTCTTCAGGGTGCTACTAGAGTCGGTGCGGTATTTTTTACTATCAAACATTAGTTTTAAATTCTAAAAGGAAGCAGACATCGTAAAACAATTACATATTTTTGTTAAATATTGTTAATACTGGGTTTTCATAATTTTCAATACAAAAAATTTTATAATTTAGGGTAATCATCGACGTATTAAATTTATATAAATATAAACAATTATTCAGAAACATAAACTTTTATGCTTTAAAAGAATAAGGTTAAATAGGCCAGTAACACAATTTCTAAAAATTTTTTTCGTTGCGGTTTTTAATATTGCTGTATTTCTAAATTAAAAATAAAAATATTACTTGCAATAACATCGTAAATTGGAACCAGTGGCCTTAAGAGGTCAATCTATGTACCTGCTACAATTCTTGCATTTGACGTGGAGAAACGGATCGATAAGGGTCAGAGTACCACGCCCAGGAAGAGGAGTGTCGCCTCTATTCGCAGCGCGCTAAACTGTCGTGCAGTGTTTTCGTAGCTGTATTTTTCCAGTGGGACTTAAAGCGCTGACCCTACAACTTTATTTGTGGATAGTTTGTAGTTTGTGCCAACGCGTGCTTCTAGTTTCGCATTTTACGGGTCCCTGTGGGCACCTTCGGAGATGCAGCTTTCTAAAATATGAGTTTAGAATTAATTTGAGGGGTCCCAAACTTATATTTCTAACAAGCATGCTGTATTTTTTAATTATAAAGGCATACTACGTTATCTTTTCGTAGTTACGAGTAAGCCTACTTGTGCAAAGTTTCAACATCGTCTGTATGCTGGGCCTTTTAAGATCCCTCCTTGTGTTCACCGCAGTTTGGCCTAAGCGACCGTGCGGGAGACATAAGTGACGGCAGGCCCTCGTAACCGGTGCAGGGGAAGATTTTGGTCAGCGCTCAACATCGAGGTCTTTATCGCTGTTATGGGGTGAAATGGGGTTAGTATAGATCGACGTCGGAATGAGGGGTGGGGAAACTGCGAATCCCCGAGACAACCCGCCGACCAACGGCATCGTCTGGCACGATTCCTACGTGCAAAAATCCTAGGACCGACCCCGCAGGGAATCGAACCTAGATCGCCTTGGTGGGAGGCGAATGGTGTGACCGTTCGGCCACCGCGGGCTCCGTGTACCGTAAATAATTTATTTACATTAATGCCAACATGTTGGACTAACACCAAACTATAATTATTTCCGTTCCTAAAACTTAATATGTTCGTCAGTGCTTTTAAACAATGTTGTATTCCAAAAATCCCAGGTTTGAAACTAAGTAGTACCTCATTATATTATGATTTAGATTGAAACTCTGTGTACTGAGAAACTAATATTTAGTTGTGACAATAAAATATGGGTTACATTTTCGACCACAAAAGTAAGAGAAAGGTATATTTTTTCTGCAATAACTATATTCAATTGGTAATTAACGCCACGAAATAAATAATGGTCAATATTTCGCTGCCATTTTCTTGTAAAACTTGAATCTTTGGTTTCCGCCGCGTTGTAGTTACTTCTCCAGAAGCTTCGGCAAACATAACAGTTGTCATAATCAGGGTAGCAGAAGAAATCAGCTACTGAGGCTTTGTGGAATTATGTAGGATAAATATGTTCTTAACATTCAACTATAGTTTTAAGCCATGATCACACAAGAGGTCTTAAAATTGTTCAAGTAAATAAATTCGACAGCCATGTTTGATCGTGTTTAAAGCTTAACGCGTTCGCTATGTTACACGGCTAATCAGAACAAACTCAATGTACATTCTAACCTTAAAAAACTTGGATCTTGAAATGTACCATATTTAACTATTATAACTTCTACACCCAACACTCGTGACGTTTCATCTATCATATTTAAAATTACTGCATTACTTATGTGTGTGTAAAGTGGATACAAATATCTATACCTAAAAATTAATATAATTTAACGAGTGCAAAATGTCTGACCAAAAGCAGCCATATTTGTTACACAGATTGTTACTCCAAACAGCCAATAGGAGAGAAGCATGGAAGATATGTCGTTTGAAACTACAGATGAATGCAATGTACTTTGAACGAGCAAATACTTCGGTCTGAATTCGTTCTTTGCTCGTGTAACCGCTCCATTAATCTTACGGGCGCGGTTTTCTGCAATTTTCATCACCATTTTTTTTATATTTTTTATTTGTACAAGATACTTTTTTCTTATTTTAGACACAAAATGTGACTAAATTTGGCTGTTATGAAATTTTTTTATCTCTCATAGTTTTCGCGTAATGACTCGTTAAAGTAATATTTTACATGTTTCCGTTTTAACGACTACACTAAAACCAATTCATATACCGAACTCAAAAAAAATCACAGTGGATAAAAACGTTGCAGACTACAATGGCATACTCACAAAATTAAAGAATAAAAAGTTTTTGTATTTAAAAAAAATTATTGAATATTTTAAATTTTTATTTTTAGTTTCAATTTTTTTTTTTAATTAAAATATATTTTTTTCTTTAATTTTACGAGCATGTCATTGTAGCCCGTAATGTCTTTATCCACTGTGATTTTTTTTAGTTTGGTTTATGAGTTGGTTTTAGTGTAGTCGTTAAAACGGAAACATGCAAAATTTGACTTTAACAAGCCATTACGCGAAAACTATGAGAGATAAAAAAATTTAATAAGAGCCAAATTTAGTCACATTTTGTGTTTAAAATAAGAAAAAAAATATCTGGTACAAATAAAAAATAAAATAATGGTGATGAAAATTGCGGTAGACCACGCCCGTAACATGTTTAAGCAAAGTAGTTATGTTATCGGTGTGAGCACGGCCTTAATTAAACCGAACAGTATCAAAGGTTTTATTGTAGTCAGTTAGTGTTTAAATCAATGAAAATATGTTGGATTACTATTACGTCGTTGATGGAATGCATTAAAGTACGTATTTTTAAAATCGACGTTGAATGTAATTATCTCGAACACTCGTAGATGCGACATGTGGTAAGAATAGGGCCTAAATGGATTGCAAAAATGCGGGAAGATATAGGTGGCAAAACAAAACCCTATAGGTCAACGGCAGCGATGCCACGAATGCAAACATCTGCGGTTCTCAGGTAAAAGTGTTTAAAAATTACAACTGTAACGCACGTGGAAAAAAAAAATTCTAACATTGATTTAGAGTTCTGATAAACTCTCGCTATATTTTGTGATGGCGTAGTGTGTATGAAATATACACGCACTCAGCAGGTTAGCAAATGTTTTTTAAAGGGGGATATTTAAAGATTTTTTTTTTTTCAGCATATATCGACAAACACAAAACGGCACAGTTACTTACACCAAAACTTCCATATTAGTCATCTACATTATTTATTTCATCATTTATACTAGGTTTTTTTTTTTAATTTTAATTTGTGCGATAGTTTGCAAGAAAGATTTACTTTCAAAAGTTGCTACTACCTGTGCTAACAAACTTTTAACTAACTATGAAAGTGGTATAGTGCTTATGTTTTAATGGTTAAAATTAAGGAAGAAACATTTTATTCAAAAACTTTTCCTTTAGAAGGGATTATTATGCTCGCAAAGAAATCTCTGAAACAGATGTTCACAACATTGATAATTATTATTTTTACTTTGTACTATCAATGGTGTGCCTACTGCCCCAGTACTGTTTTCATTTTTGCGGCAAGGAAAAAAATTGATCAAAGCGACAAGGTGGGAAGAAGGGGTGTGAATGTATGACAGAAACTGGGTTGCAGGAACTTTAATACTCGGCTCTGTTACTGTTGCTAATTGCACTGCTAATTACCACGAAGATAAAGTTGGCCACAGAACAGCTACCCCCTGGAATCGACTTGTGTAGGGGGTTGGGAAAAGAGAGGGGAAGGGGTAGCGTTATGGTGTGCTCGCACTCAGTGCATAAGAAGTGCTATTACCAGGCACTCCGGACTTAATCCTCCCTCTTCACTCCGCAGTCGAAGATAATCCAATTTTACGACACCAATCGTTTAGCGGAGAACGCAAATAAAAAATTCTCCCGCACCCATAAATTTTTATCATCAACTGTTCACCGTTTATCGCACCTGCGCAAATCTTTCGTGGATTTTTTCCCCGCCGCAAAATCGTGGTCGTTAGACGCTAATGGCAATTTTAAACAAACTCTTCGCTAGGAAATTCTAATTAGCTGGATGGCAATAGCGACCCTATTACAGCCAGTGAGTGAATTTATATCTTCGGAAATTATATCTTTTTTTCTCTTTATTAGCACAATATGTGAGTCATTGTTCTAAAGTGTCCACGTGACGAAAATATTTTTCAAAAATATTCTTCACTTCTTAATGTTTTCTGTCTTCTATACATTCACACACACATACATAAAATGGCTGTTGGCTTATATATGTAATGTATGAGATCGACAAACACAGACACCGTTTTACCGATCTACATGTAACTCGGAACACAAACACACACACACACATTGAGAAGGTTTGTATGCTATCCATGGTACCTAAGAAAGTTCTTCCTATGACTGCTGCGCAAGTTGATGTTTTAATAATCTGTAGGATTATTTTTAGGTACTACATTTTAGCAGCTGTGTATATGACTATACTGGCCTATGAGCAGGCGATGTTTCACTGCATACTGATACAGCAATTATTTAAAATGTTGTCCCATCTACATCCGAAAGTAAGACAGAAAATTAAAAGGAATATCTTAGAAACCTATTACGAAGAGGAAACCATAACTTAAAATTTATTGTAGAAAACTATTCCTCCGACCGTTGTGCAAATTACACATGGTTGTTTTACGAGTTGTTAAGATCATACGAGTTTTGCTCAATCTAGGTTACTGATTCTGTGAAAAGGTTAACATTGTATCATAACCGAGAGAAACTTAATTCATTCTTATTTTAGTACAGAAATAACAGCTGTGGGGCTATATTTCGACACAGTTTTCTTATGACATCGGTGGTTTTAAAAAATTTGCAAATAATTGTGTTTCCTTTCGAGTTGAAAACATTCCATCAATAATGTACATTCATCATTGGTTATTATCAGTATATGTCTTATCACACTACATATACAGCAACTTAATATCTACATGCTGACACTGACATATTCGCATTTAAAAACCAGCCAATAAGTAAGTAAATTGAATTTTTTAAAGTAGGTTTACTAACGAGTTCTCATAATATACTTTAAATTTAGCAAGTTGGTTCAACTGTATCAAGTTGGATTTGCATTCAAGGGGATCTAGTTCGGTTTCTATGACCTCCTGATTTCGGTTTTCCATAGTTTCCCTGAAATTGCTCCAGGCATATGCTGGGATTGCCGTGATGTCAATGGTGGGTGTTGTGCCAATTAAATACACTTTCTAGGGTAAAATAAGCATCATCAGTTCACGAGATATGACCCACAATGTCTGGGCCTTGTTTCAGTGCCGTCTGCATCCTGTGACAGTACTGTATATGGCGAAGTCGATACCCTTTAATTACGTGCTGTACGGGACTGTATAAATCTTTATTACAGCACATCGCCATGCAAGATGGTCTGTACAAACCACGGTCGTAGAAGAACAGGTTTGGACACTCGCCTATCTACCAATGTATTTTTCTTGAACCCCTTGTTGTTTGGCTGCAGTTCGTCAAGTTACCGAAAATGTTATACTTTCTGGCGCTGTAATCCGAGCGGTCGGAATCAAACTCAGCTCACTTTTTTCCATTGTTAACATTATAAAGTAAATAAACATTGCTGGAGCCATGACTTTAAATTGTGAGCGAAGGAAGCATTTCATAAATTGATAAAAAATACGTATTGATAAATTGTTTATCTCAGTGGGAGGGAAGTGGGCGGAGTTTAGGTCGACCGCCCTATCTGCAGCGCTAAAAATGTTTAGAATTATCGGTAACTTGGTGAACTGCAGCCAAACAACAAGGGGGTAAAGTTTCCAGGCGAGTGTCAGACCTGTGCTTCTACGACCGTGGTACAAACGAATGACTCACACCGACGCAGTGCACGAGTTTAAGGTGGAATCCGTTATTGAAAACATGTGCAGTAGCGCCTTGGCAGCTTGTCACTATGTGTGTGCTACACGGGTTGCCTACCTGTCGGCATTGCCATAACGGTCAGACTTTTGAGTGCCTGGATCTCAATAACGGCTTGTCTGAGCGTGTTTAGACAAAAACACCTCATTCCGGTTCTTAATTCACTAGGATGGGCTGCTACAGGTGCACATGTACAGAAAACATGCATAATAACAGAGGCGACCCATGGGATGGTGTTCATACTTCATTCCCTGCATACGTGTCGTCATGCATATGAATTGAATCCGAAAGGTCAACGTTCCATTTGTAGTGGTTGTTGAATTATCGTCGCTGAACATGTTCATTACCCAACTTTCACGGCGGTATTACGCCCATGTTATTGACAACAGAGGCATGGTTGCTGCACTCATTATTCTTGATTTAGGTCTCGCTACATCTACCAACGATATTCTCCGCGATTTACATTCCACACTGTGTATGTACTTATGTAACACGCGTGTGTGTAAAGCTTTAAGTAAATTAGCGTTGATAAGTTAAATTCAACGTATATGAGGCATTGCCTGGTAGGCCAAATTCTCACATTTAAAGGGTTTCGTCAAGTTATACATGAATATTAAATTTTTTTAGAACAGTAAAGCCAACATTTGACGCTTTTAATAGACCTGTATTGTACAGACAACAAATTTTCGTTAGATGAAATACAGCCTTGTTTCGCCATATGTTAACGTATCCACACATGTTTGACTACAGCAAACATTTTTCTCTGTGTATTCAGTTTCGTAACAATATTTAGAGGAACTGATCTGCATTATATTTTTAATTTCAGTGGTTTGCAGGTAACGTTACTGTTCTGTAACCAGAAAGATGCAAAACTGATGTAGGCCTACACATGCTGTCATATCTCTTTATATGATTAGATAACAGTAATTCATCAGAAAAACTGTGTATGTAATACTTTCCTAACAACTCAATCCATTGTTCAGTCAAACGTAGCCTTTTTTTTAGTTCACTTTCTTTACTGTCAGTAAAAAAAAAAATATAGCAAAATATATATATGTTGCATTAAAAAAATTACTGAGACGAAATGCGCCAACTATATCATGTGTATATGGTGACATTGTAGGACCTAAGAAGTGCGTGTGTGTATGTATATATATAATATTTAAAATTCTAACTGAACTAAAGAATGATGCATGATTAATTTAACTACATTTACTTATCAGAGAATACGATAATTTAGACTGACTGTGGCCTAAAATTATTTTACGAAAGCTAGACAAGAATAGGATGTGTTGAACCTGCAGATCATGATTTTACTAGTGCATATATTTTTAGTGCATTGAAAATAAAACTTCTTACTGGACTGAAATCGAATTGGGGTCGACATAGAGTAAATTAAAAGTGAACAGATTGTGGTGCGTTTAAGGCTTTTTAAACCGGGCAACCTTTAAAGAGAGATTTTTAAATGTCTGAAATATACTGAGTAACGATATATTTTTATTTTCTGAGGAATAAATCTCGGTGTTATTAATTATATGGCTCTCTGGAGCACAAATCTCTTAACAGTTTAAACACTCGCCGTTAATGTACTTACAAACATTTCACGCAACGCTGCGTCAGGCCGAAAGTATCAGTCAAGTATTACGAAAGTAATTTTTGTAATTAAATTTTTGCGGATTATATTAAACGAGAGACGAATCATACAACTTTAATTATGAACTCCCTTTTTTTTGTCGCATCAGCTGTTGCGAAATTTGCGAGCAGGATTATAAAGAGCGGTAGGAGACACGTGGAACGAAACAAGAGTTCTCGTACAGAGAGAGTAATTTTCTTTCTCTCTCTTCGCTCTTCCGAGAAAGTCTTGTTAGGAAATTGCATTAGCTCTGGAAACCATGAGAGTTGCGTCTGGTTGGAAAGGGAGGAGGGGCGACAGAGTGAGAGAGAAGAAGATTTCTCCACATGGGCGGCTGTGTGTGCCGCGGATTCATTTAAGTGATTACGCATTCGTGTTTATTTTACGCTTGGAAAATCTTCGACGTAATTATACCTCGAGTTCGCAACTTCAGACAAACAATTCCTCAGCACGAAGGAAGAACAGGATAAAAGTGTAAGGTAAAGGATTTAACTTTTCGAAACAGGAGTCATGACCAGCGTGCATTCAATTTGCTGGCTGTCTCACGGCGAAATGGCCGCTTGTAATGCACCGGGCGCAACCAGCTAGCTACCTTCGAAGGTTTGTCGAACTCGCCTCGCTCGTTAGCAATGTTTGAGAAGAGAAGAAGAAACTCAGAAATCATTAAGGGAGCCACCTGCTCAGGCAGCTGAACGGCTTACAGAGCTTCAGGTATGTAGAAACTTATTCAAGAACTGCTCGTGATTTAAGTCTGCCTAGGAACAGCATTCAAAGAACACTGTATATGTGTGTGACCCATTTAACATTCCTCAGAGGAATTTGGCGAAATTATATTTCTGTCTATTTTATGTACTAAAACCAGTGACGACTCGAGGGTTGTTGGCAGATAGGGCACAAGTTGCGGAGAACTGTACACTCCTGTGAACGCGCTGCCGTATACCAATGACAATGAAACAAATACTGGCAACATACTCTGTTGTGACCAATCAGTAGTAAGCGACACCTATATACCAGCATGTACGTGGCTGTACCGTTAACAAGCGCACATCTCTATACAGTTCTCGGCAACTTGTACCCTATCTGACAACAACCTACGAGCCACCACTGATTAACAGGGCGCAGTAATATTCGCGAAATAATTTTTGCAGCACTTTGTTTCAGTGCCTAACGTGCGCACCTGCATCTCAGCTTCGTGGTCAGTGATTGGATGCCGTAACACCCAGCGTGTGGAGGTTAAACCCGCAAATCACAGACGTGATGTGTGGCAGTTATCCGTGTACTGATCGGCACAGTCAAATGAATAATGACTCTGCACAAAAACGCTCTGCAAATAATCATAAAGTTGAGATGCAGGTGTACACGTAAGACACTGAAATAAAGTGGGGCAAAAATATATTCGCGAAAACTACCGGGCTCTACTGATAAAATGTTTGTGTAGATTCTTTTTTAAACAAAATCGACGGCTACCACAATACACCTTAATTTAAGTGTGATGTGAAAAGATTCCAAGGTCTTTCAACATCAAGGTCTTAAGAGCTGATAAGGGTGAAGAGAAGTGAAGGGACAGCAAAACAACCATGCCCTAGCCAGGATTCGAACCCTTGACCATTAATATCGTAGACCTGCGCCTAACCAACCACGCTACGGAGGTCGGCTCATAATTTTAACTTTACGTCATTAATAGGGCTACGAATTTGTCGCGAAAAGATTTTTGTCCCATTTTGTTTCAGTGTCTCGCGTGCACATCGGTATAGGCTACCTGTGCTTCATGGTTATTGAGAGCGTGTCTATGTTCATACATGATTCTCATTTGACTGCACCAATTAGAATAAGATTATTGTGACTACGTACGTCTGTTATTGGCCAAGGCAAGTGAGAGTAAAATTATCCTATCGCAGACGATGTAGCAAAGCTGCAGATGTGCACATAACTAGGGCCCGGTAGTTTTCGCGCAAAGATTTTTGCCCCACTTTGTTTTAGTGTCTTACGTGCACACCTGTACCTCAACTTCTTGGCTATTGACAGTGTGTCTTTGTGCAGACTCGTTATTCATTTGACTGTGCCAATCAGAACACGGATAACTGCCACACATCACGCATGTGATTTGCGGGTTTAACCTCCAGACGCTGGGTGTAACGGCATCCAATCACTGACCACAAAGCAGAGATGCAGGTGCGCACGTAAGGTACTGAAACGAAGTGCTGCAAAAATAATTTCGCGAAAACTACCGGGCTCTACCCATAACGCATTGAAACCAAATGTTGAAAAAAATATTTTCTCCATGTGCCTCTAGACTGTCACTACTGGATGTTTCATTCAGGCGACGTACTGCTGAGAAGACAGCTCGTCCACGTTCAGTGATTTACAGCTAACTGCTTAGGTGAGGCATGATGCGAATATTGAGCGTACCTTCCGAAAGAAAAAGTAGGCTTATGAGATCACCTTTCTGTCTGTGTGTGTCCGTGTGTGTCCACTTAAAACATTTGAACCATTGGATGGATCTAATTCCATCAAACTTTTTACACACATAGTACTTTGTAGTCTGACTTGACTTGTCTATATATTTTGTTTACGCCCTGTCCACATTTTCAAAATGGCGGCCATTTTAACATTTTTCGATCAAGCAAGATATCAAAGGAACAGTACTTTAGAAATTCATCAAACTTTGTACACATACATACATACATACACTGACTTCAATATTGTCTATTTAGTTTATACTGTGTTCACACTTTCAAAATGGCGGTGATTTTTATATTTTTAGCACAGTATTACACATTTTAGAAAGTGTTCTTCAGAAATTCACCAAACTTGGGTAACTATACTACATTCAAACAAGCCTGTCTTGAATATTGTGTATTTAATTCAGCCTGTGTTCATATTTTCAGAATAGCGGCAATGTTTATACTTTCAGAATTTCACCAACCTTGGTACACATACAGGCCATACTCCGTATAAAGCTGACTTGACCTTTGCGTAACTCGTTCATCCTTTTGTAATATTTTGAAAACGGCGGCTATTTTTTATCTTTATGATAAAAAGACAGCACAGAAAATTTTTCCCCAATTTTATAAAACTGGATACCCGTATATCACTTATAAATGTGACTTATGTTTTCTATATTTCCTTTATCACACATATATATCAATATAACCACTTAATATTTATAGATGTACGTAAATGATTTTCATTTTAGGGTTATTTGCACTTACTGTGAGGTAAGTAGGCACATCAGTTATGCTGGTAACTTCTTGGTAGTTATCCTAACATTCCGTATTTTTGGGCATCGAACGCGTAAAATATTCCCACCCAGATGGCCACCTTAAGTGTAGAGTATTTATGGGCAATTTGCAACATGTTGCCATGCTTTTCCGTAAATGTCTCAGTAAATTAATAAATCTCTAACAACATAATTATACATAACGGAAACTATTGTTCTAAAATATGTTTACAAAAAAATCCTTGTCACGAGGAACGTCATTACCTATATTAAACTGACGTTACAGATGGAGGGGCATCGGTGAGGACGTTTTGATATGACATTTCTAAAAAAATGCTGTTTTAGAATATTAGTAGTAATAAAATAAACCAATCTCAAACACCGATTGGGAAATACGTTTTCCAATAATTGTGAAGTAAAACTTGGTCAAAGTAATGTTTTTTTAGGGGTTAATTTTACACTACATTTCTTTAAAAAGGCTGTTAAATTAAAACAATTTTTGGAACGTTAATTTATTTCCAACGAACTTTTAACGGTGTCTTTTAAGAAAAATCGTTTTTGAAAATTAAAATTGTTAAAATCATACGTACATTTCTATGATTTGCATAGTATCCGGTAAAGTTGCTTTAAATGTTTGTCTCTGTAGAAACCCTGAATTCTCGCGAAACCAATCTACTTGTTTAAACGGCTTAGTGTGCCCATTTGCCACTCTGTTTCATGGTCATTGATTGGGTGTTTTTACGCTCGACGTCACCGGGGGGCTTATGCTTGAGTTTTCAGTTGCATACGAGTTGGATGCCGAGTGGTGTTTTTAGGACGTGGAGAAACTTATTTTCGCTTGTAATGTAAAATACTGAGAAACCGTACGATAAATCAATCTCAATGTCATGAAAATGACAACTCGGTTTCCAACTCGCGTGCGACTGAAAATTGGAGCACAGGCTCCCTGAGGTTCTAATCGCAAATCGCATACGTATAGTGTCGCAGTAATCTTATCCTGGTTGGCTCAGTTAAATAAGCGACGTCTCTGCATAAATACACTCTGCCAAGGACCACAAATAAGAGGAACAGCTGTGCACTTAACGCATTTAAACAATCTGATGCAAAAAATCTTTTCGCAAAAATGGAAGGTCCCAATTTATCAATGGACTTAAATAATGCTTAAAAATTTTACGTTTTCAATTTGAATGTGATGATATCTGTAACGAGTTTGTACTGCATTTGAAGTACTACAGAGCTGATAAATGTTGTGCACATATTGTCATAGTGTGGTGTTATTTTTGACATGTTGGTATTAAAGTTAATTATTTACGGTACGTGGGAGCCGCGGTGGCCGAATGGTCAGACCACTCTCCTCCCACCAAGGCGATCTGGGTTCAATTCCCGGAGGGGTCAATCCCCGAATTTATGCATGTAGGAATCGTGCCGTTGGTCGGCGGGTTTTTCTCTGGAAACTCCCGTTTCCTCGCCCCTTCATTTCTGGCACCGCTCCATTCTCACCTCGTGTCAACCCTCGAGAGCGCTGACCAAAATCTCTCACTCATTCATTTCGGCACATCCTTGTTTTGTTGTTAAAAAAAGAGATCTCTGCCTGCATTCGAAGTACGTTTTTATGGAATTAAATTACCTGCATTACATTGTTGTTTCAACAAAGTAAATGAATTTCAAACAATGTCGTTATAAGTTTAAATATGCAACATGTTCATTAAAAACCTCATTTTCAGGACGTATGTGTCTATAACCAGCTTTTCAGATTTATATATCTGTGATGACCAGAGATTAGAGAAACATACAGCTGGAGCTTGACGCATTTCCTAATGCGAGGGGTGTGTGGCCTTGCAACGGAAAAGGGAGACGTGAAATAAGTTTGAAGTTTCCATAGAAACGTGTATAATTTGGCTGTATGTTGTCCAACCATAACCTTATTTCTCAATACACGTTATAAAACTTATTCTCAATACACGTTATAAAACTCACCGGATTCGAAAGTCACGAAGGTAAAATCACGTGTTGGCCTTCTAAACAACCAAAAATGAAATGATATCGATACGCTGAAAATCCAATGAAAAAAAATTTTAACTACCCTTCGCATTTCAGATTAGTGGCTTGCGTGCAGAAGTGATAATGCTTTACATACGCCGGTCTGTATCTACCATAGCGTTATATGTATTTATCCCTCACGTACATAAATGCTACCCATTTAGAAGGTCCCGTAATTGATTTGCGCTATGACTCGGAAACAAAACTTTCTAACGTTTTGTTTGGCCAGACTTAACACTTCATCTGATGTCTTGAGCCGTAAATCCCAATTGGAACGTGAATGACTTGCGAAACAAACACAGAGGCAATGATTTTACAAGAAAATTTTACATTGCTTGACAGTATCATTCTTCGCTGGGTATTTCAATGTAGATCATGCCATCGTAAGGTTTTGTTTACGTTAATATTTGGTAATGGAATAGAGTTACACGATTTTTGTACATCTTGTAATCGGTGACATTTTCAGAAGTAATGTGTTTAGTGTAATTGAGCGTTGCGTTGTTTTAAGAAACTTTATTTTGTGTAGCCATCCCAATTTTACTCCACGAATATTTTGTAGCATAACTTAGTTTAAAATTTTTTCTAAACGCAGGAGTGATTTTAGCGTAAAGCAGAGTAAAATAAAACAAAATTACAAAAGTGTTTCCGGAGCTATCTGAATTTCATATTTACAATTAGACTGGAATAAATTGCTATAAATTTTATGTTTATCATTGAATTAAATTAATTATGTACTAAATAATAACCGTTATTATGTGCATATCAATCTAAAGTACTTATAGAACATCTTTGTATACGGATGTAAGTGTAAAATTGTGTTCATTGTTCTATCATGTCCCCACTTCATTTGCGTACTCAAAAGAGTCTCTAATTCATAGAAATATGATAATTTTTATTTATTTCTACTGAAATAATTCTACAAGCTTTCACTGCTGTAATAGTTAAATTTTCCTGTACGCATTTTTTAAAATCTCAAAAGATCTTTGAAATATTTAAATCTTTTCATTAGTACTAGTAAATTTAACAAAAATTTTAAGTAACCATACATTTTTAGTTAACGGTTAAATTTGGAGTATTGTTACAACATTGTTATTAATATAAAGCAGTCAGTTAAAACATTTATTCATTCTGACAAACGTATTACCCATTGCGGAAATTGTTAGCTGTCTTTAAGAGCATCTTTCTGCAGGTGCCACAAAAGTGAGATCAACGTTTTACTAACACAAATAGTGCAGAAACGGCACTGAATATGTAATATTTTGTTCCGTGTAGTTGCGATTTTGATGACATTTTCAGGCAATTTTTAAATTAGCTCAGCGGGTGATCATGTGAAGTTTGGTAGTGGTCAGATCAATAGAAAAATTAAACTTGTTAATTGCCAATTTTGTGTCATATTTTCCCTACAAATTAATTTATTATTATAATAATTAATATTTAATTCAGTAGGATCTATACTTGGAAGTGTGCGACTTCAATTCTTGGCTATAGATAATTACTGTTACCCGGGTCGCTAGTTTAAAATAAAACAGCAAATGTGAATGTATTACATTTATTTGAAATAATTTCAAGGCCCTAAGGAAACCATTTTCGGTGCCATTTAACTATATGTGCGTTTGTAAATGAAAATACCATGCGTCAACTCTACCTTAGGCCTATACAGATTATACGCTGCCATACTAACACTAAGTACAGTTAGTCAAAGGATCATTGACCAGCAAGGCCAGCGCTATGAAGACGTAAATTGGTTCGGGTCGTGAAGGTATTGCGGCCAAACCAATCGCTACCCAACGCAGTGATACGAATTTCGGTACCCGTTACGTACGTTCCTGATTTTCCAGTATTGGAAACGTGGCGGACGTTGTTTGCCGCGCGGGTTTTCTCGGGGTACTCACGTTTCCCCAGTTCTTGCATTTCGTCTCATGTCACATATCATCAGCGTTTAAAACCACGCTACTAAGTCAGAGAGTGAGAGATTTTGGTCACCGCTTAACATCCCGGTCTTTAGCGCTAGTAAGGGGTGACGTGAGGGGATTATGTAGCAGCTCCGGAATGAAAGGGCTTGAGAAATGGCAGATCCCCGAGAAACCCGCCCACACGTTTCCCACATGCGAAAATCCTGGAACCGACCCCGCCGGGAATCGAACTCGGATCGCCTTGGTAGGAGGCAAATGGTTTACTCTGTATATCGAGAATTTCTTCAGTTACTCAGAGTACTATATCATACATTATTTTTTAATGTTGGATTTTCTTTCAAGCGTCTAATAAAGTGAGTGAGAGATTTGGTTCGGCGAGGTCTTTAGCGCTGGAGAGGGATGGCATGAGGTGAGAGTGGAGCAGCACCGGAATGAAAGGGCGGGGGAAACGGGAGATCCCCGAGAAAACCCGCCGACCAAGGGCATCGTCTGGCACGATTCCCACATGCAAATATCCGGGGACCGACCCCACCGGGAATCGAACCCGGATCGCATTGGTGGGAGGCGAATGATCTGACCATTCGGCCACCGCAGCCCTAAGCGTCTAATAAAAACTTAATATATATTATCCCTTTGTAAGAAAATTACAAGTACGTCGAACAATACAAGGCAACGTGGGAATTTGGGATCACTGATAATTTGGCAGTATTTTGCTAACTAATGTCATTAATGCATTACAGCTGCTTTGGCACCGAAACATGTTTATATTATATGTTAGACTACTCTTGTATGGTAGAATGTTTACATTTTTTTTTTCTAAAGTATGAGTGTACTTAAAACAAATGTGATACACTCTCACGGAACGTTTGGTTTGTAAACAAAAGTTCTTTAATTCCCTTTAAGTTAAAACAGTTGTACCAAATACAGGGATGCATTACGTAACATTCAAGCGTACAAAACAAAAATAGCAACAAACCCACCCGAGGAAACAGCTGGTCAGGGATACAGATCCCTCTGCTCTTTAGATCGTTTTTACCACGAACATCTCCCCAACGTTGTACGGCCAATGGTAACCCATCCTCCATCCCTTCCCCCTCTCCCCGCACGACATAATTCACGTCCTAACGGATTCAGGTGGTATGCGGGATGATTTCCCATGTGGGAAGCAATGCACTATTTGATTGCTACCAGCCTGGCGAAACTGCGGGATGAAAAAAATAATTTAACTTTCCTGGGATGTTTCGTCGCCCCCAACGCCCGAAACGCTGAATGGGACATAAAGTTAATAAATTTAAAGCATGAGGGTTGTAGTGGAATTATTTTTGTTCAACATTTTCCTGCGTTTGTATCACTAACTGTTGTAGGCTAGAATCACCGTTTTAATAGTTTAATATAACTTACGAGTGTCTTTTTTATCTTTAAACGTAATTTTTTCTAATTGGGAAGTATGTTAAACTGCCATTGTTACGGACTAACTCCATTGCCAGCGATTGTTAGTATAAATATTAATGATTCAGATGCTAATGAGTATTTCTCTATCAGTGTTATAAGTGTACAGTATTAGTTAACGAGTGCTAAATAGCTGGCACATAGACACTGTTGCAGCATGTTAGGAGAAAATTTTCTTTAAGAAATCCTACTAATTGTTTATCTATGAAAATAAAACACATTTAAAACTATACTTTTTTTTTGTTTCTGTAGCCACGCAGTAAGGCTTAGAAATACGGTTTCGTTGCAACTAAATTATTGCTAAAAATTGCTTTTTTAGACTGCTGTCACGTAAAAAATACCAACGCGAATAGCGAACAAAATTGAGAAGCACGCGTTGACTGTACTGTGCTCTTTCCTTAAATACAAAAGTAGGGTTACAGCTTAAAGTCACACAAGAAATTAACCAACGTCCGAAATACTGCACGCAGCTTTCGCGTCCCGCCTGCGGCAGCCGAGTGGTCAGACCAATCACCTTTCACCAAGGCAATCTGGGTTCGATTCCCAGCGGGGTAGGTCCCCGGATTTTCGCATGAAATCGTGCCGGACGATGTCGCTGACCGGCGGATTTTCTCGGGGATCTACCGCGGGTTTTCTCGAGGATCTACCGTTTCTCCCGCCCTTCTCATTCCGGCGCTTATCCATTTTGGGACCTCATTTTATGTCATCCCACGGGGTACGCAGGTTGCCTACAGGCCCCCATCCATAAAATCTGCATTCGGGGTGTGATTTCCTGGCCCTCGAGACTCATTTCCGACTTATTCGTTCATAAACTATAACCACGCAAACTTAACACACTCCGTCCTGATTAATACTGTATTAAATACTGTAATTGTATAGAAATTAATAATAAAGCTGCTTCTTCTAATATCTTGGATGTTTTTCTTATTAGTAGACTATCTTCTGTTAAATGCACATTCTTGAGTTTAAAAAAAGCTGTTCGTTTACATAAACAACGTTTACTATAAAGAGAAAAAAATGTAGTATCCTCCCTATTAAGAACTAGTGCTTGGAATGTTTCTTGCAATGGGACAGGGTAAGGTACTGTAGATACTATTGTGGACATACACATAATACTGTTATATTTAAATGGCGTACGTCCACAGTAATACAGTAAGTACTAGTACGTACACACGTTATTGTACGCCTTCCACTGTCATACTCGGTTAACGTTCACATAACGTAAGTTCGCTCAATGTCGAGATGAAAAAGGAGGTATAGGCCTATATTTTAAAAATAGTTTGTAACTACCACACGTGCGTATAGAAGCGCTAAGAAAGTAGGTATGATATCATTGTTTCCCAGATATCCATGATAGCACTCCTAAGATTTTTTATAAAACTGTCAGTTCTTTATTGAAGTTACCAGACTTGTATTGTAACAACTGTAACAGTTTGTATACTACGTTTAAGTTAATGACTTCCTAAATATTTTAAGAAGTTTTTTTATAGTGTACCATTTCATGGTAGCGAAAGCGTCCCGTGCTGAAATATGGGTACAACTTCACATTTTAGGAAAAATTTCTCTTATTTCCTTAGACGCTAATAAAAGTGCCCACTCAAGTTAACCTCTATGGTAGGACAAATATTTTGTTACGATGCTTCAAGCGCGTAGAAGTGTGTTCGTGAATAATTTTTTTACTGTTTCATATGTGTCCATTGTGCCAACGTACGAAAAGAAAACACACATAGGACAACGACGGCATGGCATTGTTAAAACACGCGTGCTCATTAAAAATCAATGTGTCTAAACCCTCCAACATAGCTGAAACCGGAATTTTCCCTGCCGTATTTAAAATGTTTAAGGGATGTTTATGAAACTCTGGTATAAAAGTGCACGTAAATTAGCTGAAGTCTTCCCACCAGTAAAATTATATGGTCACCGCTTAGTCACAAAGTACAAATGGATATATGGTGATCTTGCACGCCAGTTCAGTGCATGTCTCGTTATGGCGATGCGGCATTTGACGTGCGCTTCATGATCGCCCTTATAGCTCCAGCACCATCGTCTAACACGCAATAGTTTGTAATCTTGAAACCTTTGAGTGAGATATATTATCCAGCCGCAGCGCTGTGGCTTCAACTGTTTTAAATCCCTTCATCTCAATATTTTTCTACAGCATGACGAAGAAGATACTCTGTTAAAAATTTCCGTAAATTCACGTAAATATGTACAAAAAAATGTTTACGGAATTGTGTCTGTATTGCCAGTTTACGGATGTTTGACCGTAACTTTCCACAAATTCATGGAACTTTGTTTCTACAATTTTAAAAGCATATTTTATTGTGTTTATGTAAAAAATGTTGGTGTTAATGATCACTATGACTTCTTGTGTTAATGCGCATGCACACTGGTGCGAAACGTAGAGAAGACAAGACAAGCTAAGATAATACAAGTGCAGCGGTGTTTCCTGGTTATGCACACTTTGCCGCGAAGAGAAGAGAGGCAGGGCGACGAGCAATACAGCCAAGGACTCGTATCGCGTGGACAAAGGGCCAAACATTCCAGAAAGTGACTGAAGTGTTCCGATGAGGCCACACATCTTCTGTTCTCCTCGCTTCGCCTATCCTGCATGGAACTTAACACTGTTGAAAAAAAACACTTTTTTCTGCGTTTCCCGTCATCGGGTATTTATTTCCATAGAGTAAAATCCTTAAGTTCTGTAAAATCAGGAAGACAAAATACAAACGTTGTCTCTTATAAAGTTGGTATTTTACCACTGCGTGGAACTCGATTACTGACTAACTTGTCACTGTGGCACAATGGAAAGAATGTCTGTCGGGAAAACTTAAGATTGTGGGTTCGAACACCAACAAATTCGGGAAATTTTTCTGGTTATTAAATGGTACGTCAAGGTCTCTAGAAATCATAGTAAACCAAAGTAACTCGCATTTCTGGAAAATTGAGTGCCAGTAATTTAAAGAAACTCAAATTTTAAATAATTAAATTTTTGTGAGGAAAATGGATAGTCTGTAATTTTACGGAGGATTCTGTTACTAAGAAAACTGATTGTGCGTTATTTTACGAAGATTTCTGAGTAATTTTTCATGTATTTTTCCGTAATTTCACGGAAATGTTTTTCTAACAGTGTAGCACATAAATAGGTACAATTATTTTAAGTTAGCAATTCGTATTCCGCAGTGGTGCAACAGAATCAAATGTAGCTCTTCAAAATAATAATTTTGAACTTCAAAAGTTTTATTACATACTGTGTATGTTAAAAAATTTAATTCATAGAAACAAAAATAAACTCAAATTTTATATATGTGTAACAATGTGAAGAAAAATTTAATTTAGTACTTACATGCAAAAAGGCCTAAATTTTTAAAAATATTATCTCTAGACTACATAGTCACATTACATTGCAAACTATTATTCTCCGCCAGCTTGCAGATACGATTCGCTGACTATAATGCCACGTGACTCGCTTCCGTGTGTGTTAATTAAGCTTAAATTACAGAGCAGACCGTCTATAACAGACAGCGTGTATTTGACCCCGTTTCCGTGTAAAAGCATGCAATTAATGCATGTTTCGTGTCAGACGGACGTCACAGAACGGTTCGCACATTAAATATTCACATTTGTCCCAGCCATCTATGGTAGTGCAGTAGTGCAGCAGCATCCGATATCTGATATTCAGTTTGCGCGTTCGTTTCATACATCCCACTTGACCGTTTGACAAGTATTTTCGCAAGTTGTCAGAAATTCTGATGGAACTACCAGCTTAAGTTACATTTGACTGTTTGCTAACTATAAGACCAACAAATATGACTCGGGATCGTTACCTTCAGTATCAAACATCTCTGTGCATATATTCAGAAAATAAATAAGTAAATGAGCAAATTTGGAACCACTATGATAATTTTTAATCAAATGATATGTCAAACATATGTATTTTGTATAAGTTCACACGCGGAGCATTTAACTACACGAAATATATATATATATATTTTTCGAATACTGTAATGGCGTGAACAAGTTCCTTAAGGGCGCGGTCTACCGCAATTTTCGTCACCATTTTTTTATTTTTTTATTTGTACCAGACATTTTTTTTTCTTATTTTATACACAAAATGTGACTAAATTTGGCTCTTGTGCAATTTTTTTATCTCTCATAGTTTTCGCGTAATGGCTTGTTAAAGTCATATTTTTGCATGTTTCCGTTTTAACGACTACTATAAAACCAACTGATATACCAAACTCAAAAAAATCACAGTGCATAAAGACATTGCAGGCTACAATGACATGCTCATGAAATTTAAGAATAAAAATTATTTGAATTTTAAAAAATTGCTGAAACTGAAAATAAAAATGTAAAAAGTTCAATAATTTTTTTTAAAAATACAAATAACGTTTATTCTTCATTTTTATGAGCATCTCGTTGTAGCCTGCAATGTCTTTATATACTGTGATTTTTTTGAGTTTGGTATATCAGTTGGTTTTAGTGTAGTCGTTAAAACGGAAACATGCAAAATATGACTTTATCAAGCCATTACGCGATAACTATGAGAGATAAAAAAATCATAAGAGCCAAATTTAGTCATATTTTGTGTCTAAAACAAGAAAAAAAAAATATGTGGTACGAATACAAAATAAAATAATGATGATGAAAATTGCGGTAGACCGCACCCTTAAGGAGTTTCTATAGTTAACATATTAGCACCATTCCAGGATGCTTTGTATATTCTAGTTTCTCAAAGAATAACACACCACGACAGTGTACAACATTCTTAAGGCAACGACAAAAGTTGTATCTTCGTTACTAGAGTCGAAGCTTTGGAAGTGGGATGTTATTAACATTATAAAAGTTAGGATTTTAGAGAAATATTGTAATTCAACTCCATTATTATAATACATATTTTTTTTGTTAAATAAATATCTCTCTTATAGTATGTGTTCCTTTGTGAATATATTTATATATTTAAATCCTTCAGCAACATAATTTTTTGCAAGAAAACCGACTGAGTTCTGAATATTGTATAACATTACTGATATTTCTTCAAACCCACAACACATACTCATAAATACCTTCTGTTTAATAGAAATAACTGTGGTGGTCACTCTAGAGTTGCATATAATTTTTGTACAGTCCGGATATTGAGATATTTGAAGACGAGTTATAATAACGACAAATTCACGTAGCCCATGTTAAAGTTTTCATAGAAGAGAAATTTAAGTACTATGTCAGGAATGAACATACAATAATCGATGACTACAGTACAATATTCATTATTGCACGCTAAACAGTACACTGAAAAAAAAAGTATAGTTGCAGGTACCATACTTCTGTTAAAATAGGGACAACAAAACAGTTTGGTTGTCGGTACTACTCTGTACAATTCCTTCAACAATATGTTTTGTAGAAGTTACCATATGGTGTGTAAAAGCAACAAGGCTTTTTGTTCCTTCTACAAAACAGATTGTTGAAGGAACTGTCCAGAGTAGTACCAACAACCAAAGTGGTTTGTTGTCCCTATTTTAACACAAGCATGGTACCTGCAACTATACTCTTTTTCCAGTGTAATTTCCTCAGTTCTTTTCATTCTCATGATTTTATATGCCTTATGGCCTTATGGTCTAAAGCTTCTATCGACGGAAATTGCACACAGACTCGACATACGTAGATGTGTGATTTCCTATAATTTAATTTATTTACGATTATTCGTTTTCTTATCGAATTTGTTTCATACGTCACTCTATTAAATTTTTTCATTATTACCGGCAACCATTACTTCATGAACGTTTTGCATATTGCCCGCCTATCAGGTTTTCAACACACTACAGTATTTTTTGGAAATTAAAACTTTCTACTTTAAGGACGGTAAGGGGTGTGGTGTTTACACGAAAAATCCCCATTTTCGTTCATAAGAACTTGCTAATTCATATTCTACGCAAAAGATCTCGTAAATGTTACCGTACGACAACAACGGATCGTAAAGTAGTGTGGTTAACGCCAGTGTAATTTTTTCCCCGGTTTACGGTCGGTTTTGTGTCGAAATGAAGCGATTTTGGTCAGCACACAACACATAGGTTTTTATCGCTGGCGAGGCACGATGTGAGTACGGAGCAGCGGAATGATGGGACGTGGGCAACGGAAGGTCCTCGGGTAAAAATCCACCGACCTGCTGCATCGTCCGACACGATTCACACATGCGAAAATCTGGAGACCGATCCGAACCCGGATCACCTTGGTAGGAGGCGAGTGGCCTGACCACTTGGCCACCGTGGTATCCTAGTTTTGTGTCGGTCAATCAAAGTAAAATGGCTGGCTAAAGTGAGGGTCAGGGACATCGGATGTTAAGCATATAAGATACGGCAATGTCTGATGCATACGTAGTAGGACACAGCCTGTGAGTAATCTAAATCAAAGTTATTGTGGCATCCGTCCCTACTCAACAGCCTAATATCTGGGGCAGTACAAAGGTCTGTACTCTGCACTTACGTGTACTGTACTGCACTGTACATCTGCGCCAGCTTTAAGTTATACCCGCCGTACGGTAACTAGATACTTTCTGGAAGTCCTGCTTCTAGCTTGGATCTATTTTCACACCAACTATATATCCTTCCGCTAAATGTCAACAACAACAGTGCCAGGCTGACGGCTGCACTGCAAGCCGTAGCACATTGTTCATCCGCCCCTACTAACTACGTCACTTCTAAAATATTGTAATATAATATGCTAAATGAGAATATACATTTTATTTCGTTTACTGAAAATGAAAGCATTATGTACGTACATATTCCACTAAACGATTTTCAATATTTTAGCCACTGTTCATAACATACAGAAGAACTATTTCTACGTCATCAATGCCAACCCAACCATCCTCCAACTATCGTATAACAGGCGTGTTTAACTCACTTTTAAAATAATAATTATTGCGAACAATTTTCATACTCGCGGACACGTAACAATAAAAAATATGTTTATTTATTAATCTCGCCGTATTCCATTTTCATTTGCTTACATATTTGTATGGTAATAACGGAAGTATTCCTAGTAATTTTTTCAACAGTTCGTTTATAGAAGTATCAACTTACCGTACGGCGGGTATAATTTTATACATAATCTGTGTGAAAACGCGCTTGTTACAAGAAGGTCGATTTATTTACGCATGTATTTCTGTTCAGTAAATGGATAAAAAAATCTCACTATCCAGAATGTACAAAAGCTGAATGCAACTGGAGGGTTCTTACCTTGGTAACATTTTTAAAGCGAGTGGTATTAAACGAGTATGCCTATGTGTTGTGGTGAATATCTCGGTAATATTAAACATAGTTTTTTAATATTGTCATTTTATGTCTCCTATTATACGATATTTTGATCAAACACAGTTTTAATATTAAATTTTGAAGGAATTTGTTTTCTCTTAATACGCTATAATTGTTTGTCTATTAGATTATATCTCCAGAAGTTAGTAGGTTAAATTTGGATTACAGACTGTGTGTCTACAGTATTTAAGGGCGCTGTTCACCTCAGTTTCAACGTCTTTTGTTTATTTTTATATTTGTACCAGATATTTGTTTTTATACTTTAGACAGAAATTGTGATGAAATCTTCATCCTAGGCAGCTTTTTTATTTCTGGTAGTTTTTGCGTAATGAGTCGTAAACTTCGAAATTTGCACTTTACGGTTTTATGTACGCTACTAAAACCAACTGACATACCAGACCGAAAAAATTCACAGTGTATAACAATGTTATAGGCTATGATTTGATATATATTAAATCAAAAAATAAAATATTTCTGTATTTAAAAAAATGCTGAGTTTTGAAATTATATTTTAAAAATTTCAACAAAAAAAATATCTGGTACAAATATAAAAACAAAAAAAGACGTTGAAAACTGAGGTTAACCGCGCCCTTAAGACAAGAAATAAGACCGCTATTTGCACAGTGGGTAGGTACAGTAGTTGACAAACACCTTAGCGATCCGTTTCGATTCTCGGTGAAGTCGGCACTAATTTTTCGTATATTACTAACGCGCCTCTAAAGCAATGGATTCTCCATATTAGGGCCTCTTTCAACATCATCCTTTAGTGCTCGGGTGTTACCCACTGGCGACCAGTCAAATGTGGGCACTGAATGTGAAATATCGCACTTTGCTGCTTAAATTTACACGATAAGTTTTATTACAGTTAAGTGTTTGTGTAATGTATTTTTAAAATGTGCTATTTACATACTTGTATTGAATTATTAGTGTTAAACAATTATGTATGGGCATATTATTAAATTTATTCTCCTCATCAAGTCTACCAGTAATATTAACATTAAGACAGTAATTAAGTTAAAAATGAATCTCCCAATCACTATTTTATAAGTCAGTGCAACATAGTGTAGATTATTTGCAAAACTATTATTTATGTATATTTGTAATAAACGTTATATAGCAAATAATATGTGATTTAAATTATATTCACTGTATTAGTCATTATTTAGAATCGTATAGTAGCTACATAATTAAAATTATGTAATAAATATGCTGTAATTATATATCAATTTTGTAGATCATACAAATCATAACTTTATTTATGATAAAAATAATAAGTATAAATAGTTTCAGTTTTACAATGTGTCATTTATATTTACAATTTCAAGTTATAAGGGTGACATTTAATATATATATATATATATATATTTATTTATTTATTTATTCACACACATACACACAAATAAAGATAGCGAGAGCGATTAGTATTATCACACTTGTACTCGCATTTAATTGCTATTACTCCGACTTTATGCTTTTCAGCAAATCAAATATGTAATGTTTACTTAAAACGTATAAAAATGTTACTCTACACAGTGCGGTAACACTTTTGTTTTGTCCAGACATTTACTTTAATCTAGTACACCAACTGGTTAGTATGTTTTTATATGATGGAGGGTAATTGACATAAAAATAAGTTTTTACAGATATAGGCTTAGTGGTTTGTCGATAAGTTTATACCTTCATTTAAACTATTCTTCTTACGTGCTGATATTTCAAAATGACAATTTTTATCCATATTTCTATCACTCAGCGCAGTGTTTTAAATAGCATATATATACTATCAGATGTTAGCAGGTACAAGACAAGTTTTCAATATTAAAGAGCCTTCAAGCAATTTTGTTTTAGAATGGTATATGTGTATATATTATACATATGTGTGTGTGTATAAATGTACACATATATATGTATACACACATAAACATATATATATATATATATATATATATATATATATATATATATATATATATATACACGTACGTCTAGTTTCGTTTAAAATAGCATTCTCAGAACAACTTTTCATTTTTAAATCTTAATTATTTAAATGTACATCTGAATCTTCACGTGGAAATATTGATGGTACGGAAGTAATAAACAAGTCAGTCTTGTGTACGCAACCAGTCTTTTAATTCGTAGGAAAATGTTAGATAATTCCACATTTTCTTCTTAATGATGTTTTTAAAAAAAATTCTAATTATGTGTGCAACTAATTGTGTTGGATACAATCTAACAGTTGAAAGATGGCGAGAGTTATAGTTAACACTCGCGCATCTGAATTAATAATTTTTGTTATTTACGTAAGCTGATGTAGTTTACCAATTGGCATTTTAATTACTAAATACTAACTTAATATGATCTGGTACTAACATAAAAAGATACTTTAATTGAAATTATAATTCGTAGTTTCAATGAAATTTATTGAGTAAGGAACGTCGCTAGTAAATATCAAAAATAGTTTTAATAAACGTACTTAAACCACTGATTACTTAACTTCCTGTTGAAGCGCAGCTTAGGTTCCCATTGTAAACAGTTTGAGCTATCTTCAAGCTGCGGCTCACTCCAGCGCACCAACTGTGTGGAAAGTCACATCACTTCGCGAACTTCAGCAGGAGTGACACATCCCTTTAAAAGTTGAAACATTTTCTCTCACTGCAACTCGGCGTCCAAACACGTTTTGATACGCCACTCATCCCTCCTCCTGTCGCTAGAGTGACGTCATAAACACAGGCGAAGAAAACCACACATATTATGCAGCCATAAGCATAGGAATGACTGCTAGCACAGACGTGCGAACTTCATGAAGAAGGGGGTGGTATCCGTCCCACGTGGGGATGTGGCTGCAGGTTTTACCTCCATGGGGAAAAGGCGAAGCCTCCCTAAGCTCTGGAGACGAAATATTATTTCAGACGGCAGAGAACAACGCAAACAAGCATTTACACTCGTGTTGGAAGTATATGCGGAGGGGTTAGCTGGTTTCAACCGCTACAAAATCTCGGATTTTCCTACATAAATATCCGTAAAAAATATTTAATATTAATTACTAAAAAGCAAAGCCATGCAAGACATTAAAGGATGCCTCAGCTGTTATTTAAATGACATATTTCCTAATTGATTAGTCTTTTGTCGGAATCTATGAGATCGTAACTATTGATGTTATAATAATTTATCGGTTTCAGTCTCACATCAAAAATAATGGGCAGCAGCAAGGAAACCTTAATTTAAAAAAATAATTTAGGAGATTCATAGTATTCCTGGAGCCCACGTTGACAGCAAAATTGCTGCGTTCGGGCTCTATGTGTTTACCTCCATTCTAAAACAACAAAAAAGTAAGTTATTCATACAAAATTCTTAACAATTTTATTCTAACTTATTACAATTTTTGTATTAACTTAAGTGGTTATTTCCACATTTTTTACTGTCCACGAAATAAATTATTCATTTTCAAGTAATAATTCAGCAAAAATGTTGAGGTATGAAGGCACTTCTATTTAAGGCAGCAAACCATACCAGTTTACGGTAGCAATAAAAAATACTTTTTTTTTCTTTCTATCTCGCTATGTTGGCTTCACGAGAGGATGTGTGAGCAACGTAATCTAAAAGAAAACGAGGGTAGGCCTAATCATGCATGGAGCAGAAATTTCATTACCTCCGTGACAGTCCCCGTTTCTGAACTGCGCTCGCGTGTGGAGGCGACAAGGAATTTTTAGAGGGTGTGAGGCGGATAATATTCGCCCTTACGAACGCTTTAAAATTCGCCATTACCCCCTTCCTCCTCTCTATCCCCCGTGGCCCGAGCACGCCTCGCGTCTGGCGATTACACTTATACATGTATACATTTTTAACTGCAGGAGTGGGTACCTAATTTTCGTTTCCCCGCGTGGAAATTGAACGCGTCGGCTGTAAACGCCCTTTTTATAAGTCCACGAAGGATGTAACGGCTCGAGGGAAAATGTCAGCTATTTTACAGGTTGGTCCCGCGAGACTGCATCCTCGTTGCCCTGCGAAAGATCACGTCGTAAATACGATAAATAGTTCCTAAAAATTCTCAGGATTATACTACAGTTTCTCGTGAAAATATCCTTGACTTTAGGGCATAAATGAAAAAGCTTTTCGGAGTGTGTCACTCACTTTTCTTTGTATTTTTATAACCACACAATCTGATTCAAGTGTTTTCCTGTGTGTCAATTTGTGCAAAGGAATATATGGTAGGTCTCAGCAGTATAGCAAAATCTTTCCATCTAACCGATCTGTTACTCAATAAACGTTCTCTTAGATCAGGAGTATGTATTTTTTTACGAATATACATCACATATAGATTCATCTATCATGATTTGAACAAAATAAATAATATTAAAATAATTAAACGCGAGTTATGCTTTCTACCAGCTTTATTATTACCGTACGTTTGGAATTGATACGGTATTAATGAGTTAATTTTTAATATTTGTTAATTTTGGTGTAAGAATTTAAACATTTGCACCTACAAAATATTATTTTCAGTAGGCCTACTTCGACACTTTCAACTAATATCATCATATCAGCATAAAAGAAGTTGCTATGAAGAGCAAATAAGTTTTCAAAACTTCCTGTAAATGTAATTAATGCCCAACCTTTCTTATTATAAATTATATGAAAAGCTTTCTACGCTATATAAAATAACACAAGCAAAATTCATTGTATTCAGTAGGTTCATAACGACTGGCAATAAAGGTATTACGAAATAAACTGCGCTGCAGTAAGTACGTGAGATAAAAACTTTAGAATCTGGTTGCTCGTCAGCAAACCATTTTAGCCACCCCTGCTTCATCCGAAACAATTTGGAACCTTTATCACGTGCATAGCGAGCTTCCCAACGCAATAAACCCAACAAATTATTCAATAAACTGCGCCGTACCGCGACGGATTTTCCCCCTCTCCAGTCCCGAGTGTTACCCCTTTACGCCAAATATCCCCATGGTAATTTTTAGTATCTCCAGGGTGGGGTTATAGCGACTATAAACACCTCATCCGCTTTTGCAAGCTCAGATTAAACTCTTTAAGTCTCCGACCTCATTCTATCTATTGTGTTGATATACCCGCGCAGCAGAATGAGGATAAAACCGTAAAGTAATTGCAGTAATAAAAGTTTGTTTATTTTCAAAGGAAGTGGTTTAAACTCCTCCCCAAAAGTTGATATTCACTTTTTGTTGCCTTTTATTTACCAAATTTTTCAAGCTTAATTTTAGATAACAGTTGATGCAAAGCGCAAGTAATAATGTACGCATAAAGAAAGTAAAAAGATAAGTAAAGTTTGCTGAAAGAGTGTTATACAAAAAAAAGTTGAATGTAATTTGAGATTCCCAGTACCGAAGTAACATTTCGATGCAAGTTGTTTAAACTACAATTTTACCCTTCAAGTTTTCAATTCTGGACAAAAAAATAATCTAAAAAAATCATACTTTAAATAGTTTAAATTTATTGGATCGCAGCAGAGATTTTATATAATAGAATAATTGCGATTCATGTTTAAGGAATTTTAGCTAATTACCTAACAGACAATTTACTCGAAACATGATCATAAACAGAAAGTTTGTATTGTTCACGCAAGAAAATTTCTGTGTTTGGCATTGGCGTATCCACGTTAAAAGCGAAACATAATATATGGTAAAATAATAGCATTTGATCGTCAACAAAGGCACGTAATCTATAAAAAAATTGTAAAAAGGATTATGTGACTAAACGTTTCACATACAGCTGACAAACATAATGGAAATCCTCATCGGAATCCCACCAAATGCTGAAACAATTTTCCCAAATATTGTTTAGGGAAAGTCTTTGGCACTTCCCGAGACTATTTTGCGTAAATTACTTGCTGCATTATTTATAAGAGGTAAAGTACAACTATTTATAAAGAATTTTTGCTCCGAGAATTGCAGGACTACTCTTCTCTCGTCTGGGCATTGAACTGAGAGCATAACGGAAAGAGGAAAAGTATACATAAATACAGGCTGATCATAACAGAATACCCTAACTTTGAATGGCTGTAATACCACAACCAAACAACCAACAAACTTGGCTGACTAGTCAAATGAACTGTGGGATAATGCAGTTTGTTTATCTCATGAATGTTCGATGTGACAACCGTGTGCTGCCCCAACCATATTTACTCGATACGCGAAGTCATTCCACGCTCTTTTCAGCATGTCCGGTGTTACGGTTTGGATGGCGTCCGTAATTCTCGTTTTGATGTCAGTTATGGTAGCCTGCCACGATGGAAGAAACACACGATGCTTTTTGTACTTTTACAGAAAAAAAACGCACGGGGTAGGGTCTGGTCTTCTGGGGGCCAATGACGACGAGGCTGGTCACCAGTTGTACGCGACCAATCCAGTGTTGCAGCAAGGTCTCATTCAGGTATCTCGAACAACAAGGTGCTAGTGGGATGGCGCACCATTCTGGTGGAAAATAAAGCTCAACCAAAGTTGTAGGCTGTTTTGTTTTGGTATTACACTCTAGATCTGAATTATTGAATGTTCACTGATTCACGCTGACGGTTGGAGCAGTTTCAACAATTTGAATCTGTGAAAATAATCACTGTTTAATAAGTCAATATTCACTGATTTCCTTTAAGAGGGCCAAAATCTCACAAGTGAATCAGTGATTATTCATCGTTTTTCCCGTTGTTTTCAAAGCACGGTTTTCACTTACTGAATCAGTTAGAAAATTACTGGAAAATGTGTGAACATTCACTAATTTTCTTGTGGAATGTTGGCACTCTTTATCGGAATCAGAGAATATCCACCGATTTCACAGTGGTTTCACACTTATTCAGTTTGTTGAAACTGCTCGAACCATCGGCGTGAATCAGTGAATATTCACTCATTCAGATTTTAGAGTGTACAGACATTCGAAGTTGGGGTTTTATTTCCTGATCACTCTGCATCTCTCGTTGCGGCGATTGTATTAAAAAATGTCACTTGAGAACACACAAACCCACGGAACCGGGAAATACACAGTCTAGAAATGCCCGAGTGCTGTCTGGTGAGAATGGTGTGAGATTAGACCAGCATGGAAAAACAGAGGATTGCAAGAGCAAGAAAAACCAGTTTGCCAACGGAAACATTCGCGTAGTTTACCACTTCCAAAAACTGTAGTAGTGACCACGCCGGGAATGAGAAACCAATCAGAATAATAGGATGCTAGTTGTCTGATTTCTACGTCACAACTCTCTTTACTTAATCCAAACATTTAAGCAAGTGTGTGTCTGTCACATAATATTTAGCCAAAATTAAATTAAGAAATTAATTTCAATAATTCATCTTGACCAGTTGTGTTATTATTTATGCTGTGCTGTGGCGTGAACATTTACGACGCATTCGTATTTTATTACCGTATTTAAAGTAGTCTAGACAAAATTTGCCTTAGAAAGAAACGAAATAGTCGTAAACATGCCTCTGTAGTCAGTAATGACAAAGCCTGATCATATACTAATTGAAGTGCAAAAAAAAAAGTGCTTGTTTCGCTGGAGGGAAATTTCACGCTTTAACAGAATGGCATTTTAGCGTCGACCTCTGAGTGCGAATTTTTTTTAAACCCCAGGTATGCGGACCTTCAGTCATTTAGCATTCGTTTAAAAAGTCATGCTGTGAAAATCGCCATCGTTAAATTCCGACGGAACGTGGCAACGGTAAATACCGCGGCAGACAAAAAAAAATAAAATAAAAGAGAAAAGGAACAGACCACAATTTGCACACCCACGAATCGTTTCGCGGAGTCAGCCCGCTTATTCTCGCGAGCGTACAAAAAAAATACTATTGAATTCGTTCGTCGTCGGAATGCAAGTCCACACAGCGCACCGCGAGTATATAGGCGCATTAATTCGCATTCGAATCGGTCAAATGGGGTCGGGGTTAGGGAGGAGGACGGGAGAGGGGGAATTTTTTTTCCTGAGCAATTTGCTCTGCGGTTGTGTGGAGTCTGTTGGCCGTGGGAGGGGTTGGGTGAGAGAGGGGAGAGAGGGGTGGTTCAGGGAAGGGTAACGTAATGGCGCGTTGCTTATTGGATGGTGACGGTCGACGAAAACATATTCCCGGCACGTGCCAATTATCCCGCGACCGTATCCCAGCAGTTGGACGTGCGCGCCAAAGGGGTTGGGCGGACCGGGGCGAAAAAAAAAATATATTCCGTTTGGTGGAACGTCGGGAAAAGGGGTTGAAGGGGTCGCGACGAGGAAGGGAAAACAGTTTTAAACGAGTCTGCTGCGCGACCAGGGATGTGCGAACAGAAAAAGAACAATCTTCGAGCCGCGGATTTCTCGCAGATACTAGTTCTAGAACGTTTTGCTTCATTTCGATTAATCTGCGTGTCACGTACTATACATGAAATGTAACGTTATAAAAATTAAAGGAGTGATCATTTATAATGTCCAAAAAATTACAATCTGTAATAAAAGTAAAGTTTAAGTAAGTTGTTCTCACTTGCGATTCAGGCTTAACCTATTAACCACAAAATAAATAAACTTTGGTGGTTGGTTCACTAGCCCCTGGATTCTCAGCCAATACACAAAACTACGCCTCCAGAATACATAAATACCGTCTACACGTTATCTTACTGTCTAAATAATTAGGCAGGGTGGTACTAGAAAATAACCAAAAACTAACCTAATCATGATCTTCGATTGCCAGAGCCGTCGTTAATTAACAGACCACGACCGACTCTGACAACACACAACACAATCTACAAACATCAAACCACCCCTGCCTAAATGAAACAAATACCTTTCTGTCGCAGGTCCCTACCAAAACTAACCTCAAAATAACAAATTACACTAACCAATAAACAACTATAGAGGCGTCCACCAAGCAACCTGTGACAAACTACATTTTACTTCCTCAAGGAAGTGAAACTAACCTAAACACAACTACAGACTACAACACAGCTACGTGAGCTTATACAACACTCGCTTACATATGCGAGAGGCAGACTTACTAGAAAACCCGGGATCTAAGAGTATGTAGTCCTTAAACAGGACCTGGTTTCTGCCTCTACTACTTTGGTAAACCTTCAACAGGTTAATTAAAATATAAGTTACAAAAGACCAAGTAAATAAAGGGGATACTTTACATTCTGAACAGAAAGACGTGAATAGATCTAGTTTTTTTGTTTATTTAAAAATAAATATAATAATACTCATCGTTCTTATTTAAAAAGGTACAATAATTTAGTGTAAAGATTTTATAAAACAAGATAATAAAAGGAATTTATATTAAAACCGTTTGTGCCGTTTAAAGGCAAGTTTAAACAGGTTTACACTAATTGTTAGTCTGACATGGGTTTATAAATTGTTAATACATACAATTATACCAACATAAATTAGAAAATGGAAAGAATACTTAAGGTTTTGACGTGTCCAGCCACTCCCAAATGAGACGTTGTTTGCTTCGTAATCGAACGGTTGGAAAAGGGCTCCAGTCCTTAGTCTTGATAAACAATCTGCGACGTTATAAACATGATTTAGATCTCCGAGAGACCGTTAATTCACATTTAAAAACCCGATACCGATTTGTAACGAAAGCCAAAAACAATAATTTTCGAATACAGGCGAGCTACGACATTTAGTCACCTAATTTAAACTAAGAAACTACATTACTTTTAAACGGTTAGGCCGCCTTTGCGCCCATAGCACTTGAACCATACATTGTTAATTCTCCACACCTACTCAAGGACAGAATGACAATCTCACCAAGCATAACACACAGAATCCATCCACAGAATCACCCACCAACAACGAAGTTCAGTCCTATTATAAAAAGTGACGTATCCTCGTGTGGGACGATGACAATAAACATAACCTTCTCCGAACGATGGTGAACAATCTCACAGCGCGACAGTACTGCCAACTGGTTGTGACGTCCACTACCCCAGGTGTACAAACAAACACAGAGCAGAGGACGAGAAAGAAAACAGTAAACTATCGTCACTCGCGCACAGCTATTCTTAAGGCCATGCCCGGTAGTTTTTTTCACGTTGGTGCAAAAAACTCAAAAAGTTTTCAACCAAATGGGTTGAAAAAAATTGAGAGCGTGTGAAGTCATATTATGCACAATTATACGTAGGCTTTAAAAAATG
>PNEQ01053210.1:41275-73780 GCA_003012365.1 Medauroidea extradentata
CATTTTCATGCTAAAATATGTGATACTTTGGGTGCAAGAATCTAAAAATCCATTGTGTTCATTGCAACGGAAAAATTCAGATAGAAACTTTGATGTATTAGTGACAAAACAATGTAGCGATTTTGTGATAGAGATATTAGTTCATTTTGGAAAAATTATTTTCGAAATCACTGCAAAACTACCAGGCATGGCCTTAATGTAGGTTATTACGTCATAAACGCTTGCGTGGTTCGTGCAGTTACCTCAACGATTCTAGTGAAAGTGTTGGTACAAACACAATGCACGTGGCTAGTGCATAACAGCCTAACCTCGGCACTATTTACTAGCAGATGTACTGTGACGTTATCGAGAAACTGCAGTCAAGTTTTTGAACTACTGATGTTTTTATAATAGGGCGCACGTGTGCGCCAAGGCCCAAATCGCTATAAGTGAAAACACGATGACCGCATCTCAGCAAGAAAAGCTTTACCGTAAATAGGCTATTGGCCAAACTAAAATCAAATATGGGTCCGAACAAAAAAAAAATAACCTTAATTTTTATGGACGCGACAATATATTGTAATTACCCAGTGTTGCCTTGCAGAGCAAGCAGATCTTCGAACAATTTTCTATATGGCGTTTTAACCAACGAACACGTGTCTTTCTTGTACACAATAAACGGGGTTTTTCCATAACTGGATCAAGTATGACACACAGAGTATAAATAATTTTTGTTACTCTGTCAAAAATTTGTAAACTTATTTTTGATAAACTGATTACTCAAGTTCTATTAGAAAACTATTCAATGCTTTTTAAGAGGTAAATGTCCTGTACTATTGTAGACATACGCCATTGCAATTTTACGTTGTCCCAAAAAACAAACAAACCAAAAATTAGAAAACAAGCCTAGTTTGGCTGTAGTCAACACATCCATAAACCAAAACAGCAGAACATGAAATATCTAATAAGGAAATAGTGAACAACAAATAAAGGAAAATAAAATAAACATCCAAAGATAAAAGTCAAAATACACACAAAATAATGTGTAAAACTTAGGACACCGCAATTATGACGAAGACATGGTTGTGTCGTCTAGTCTGTTGTCTATGACGTCATCGTTGTTATCCTGTCTTGTGTCCAAGATTGTCTTCGTCTCTGTGCTGTTTTAATTGTGGTGTCCTGAGTTTTACACGTTATTTGGTTTGTATTTCGACTTTAATTTTTATATGTTTATTTTATTGTCCTTTATTTGTTGTTTACTTATTCCTTATGTGATCTTTCATATTCTGTTGTTTGGTTTATGGATGTGATGCCTACAGCTAAACTAGCCTTGTTTTCACATTTTTTTCGTTTGTTTCTTTTTTCTTAGTCCCATTCTAAAATTTCTGGGACATATTATTACAGTTGCGTATGTCCACAACAGAACAGTACGTTATTTTGTCCCATTGCGAGAATCATTCGAGTACATTAAGAGGGAAATTGTTTACTTTAATGTCAACAAGAACAAAATTAATATTTGTACCTAAATTAAAGATGTAAAATAAAATCTACTATGTCAACAAGTATTTTTTTTTACAAAAAGTTGTGTGCCCTTTAGATTCCGAATGCAAGGAATACTAAAAGAAAAGCGCATTGTATACTACGAATAACTTGGAAATAGGCGTATGTCTGTTGTGTTCGTGTGTTTCCGACGAATTTCTGGTACGTTTAACAGTATACTGGTAAGTTTAATGTGTTTATTTTGAATTTAGGCTGGAACCGCGGTGGTCGAATGGTCAGACCATTCGCCTTCCGGCAAGGCGATCCGGGTTTGATTCACGGCGGGGTCGGTCCCTAGATTTTCGAATGTGGGAATCGTGCCAGACGATGTAGTTGGTCAGCGGGGTTTTCTCAAAGATCTCCCATTTCCCACGCCCTCATTACGGTGCGTCCTTATTCTCACTTTGCTAAAGACATAGATGTCAAGCGCTGACCAAAATCTCTCGTTCGTTTATAAATAATAAAGAAGAAATTAATTTTTAAATTATAATAATCTACATAGGTACGGTACTTCAGGTTGATCTTATATTGCTTCTGTGGTTTTCTACTTTAGATTTAGCATTTCCTTGATACTCTGGTCGACTTAATATTATTTGGCGAAGTAAGCGGATGGGCTTTTCAAATTACTATGTAACTCCAGCTGTGTATGGCAAGTAGATTCGGTAACCTCTGAGCGGAATTCACCGAACAATTGAATTATTTTAATAAAGTTTACAATTGTACGTAATAAAGTTTGTTTTGTAGACATAGATTGCGACTATTTTTAACTGCAGTGAAAATATTCCAGCTTTCATAGTTTTCGTACGTTGCCATGTCAAAGTCCAACTTTGCATAAAACGGTTTTATGCGAGAAAGGAAAACCGCCTGACTTAAAGAAATCAAATAATTTACACTGTAGAACAGTGGCTCTGGCTACTGCAAGACATTCGTAAAAACATAATTGTATGTATGTATGTATGCATGTGTATGTATATATATTAGCTGCCCCGACAAACTTTGTTTTGTCACATAAACAAATTTAAAATATTTACTAAACAATAACAGCACTTAGGAGTACAAAAAATAGATAAAAACTATTCGCAGACTTACCTAATGTACATACAAAATTTCATTGAATTGGTTAAGCCGTTTCGGAGGGGTATGGAAACAAACATTGTGACACGAGAATTATATATATAGGTGTGTGTGTATGCGTCTAACGATGCATGTCTTTCACGCGATGCCTTATATGTAGAAATGATGAAAAATAGAAATTTTTTTTGTGCCCACATACCCACGAAAACACTGTAGTTTCTTGTGACATGTATGGTTGGGTGATATACGTCTGACACAACGGAGCTGTCTGCAGACCAATAACGGACATCAAATATTACAGTAGCGGGATTTCTATAGGCTCAGTCAAATAGGGCAGATGAGTTGAACAGTGGGTTGAAACCCAGCAAACAGTCAAGTTTTCCCACTTATACGAAATGATCCATAACCGCGGCATCACTAACGCCTCTGCTGTTTCTTCCGTCAAATGCGCAGATCCCAGCGAAAACTCATCAGCCAAGGTTCGACGCTCCTCGGGTACAGCTGTTTCTCATTTTCCCACACGTCTGCGGGGGAACAAAGGGGGCCATTTCTGACGTGGGGGTTGGCAATGCTGCTTGAGCGCGCCTCGCGTAATGTGCGGATACGAAACCGTTTTCACATGCACGAATCAACCTCCCCCATCACCACTACCTTCATTCTCTCCATACGTTCACCTCCCTTTTCCTTATCGCGAAGAGGCGTCGCCCCGACGGCAGCTCCATCGTGCATGAACGAAAACAATGAGAGCTTATTACCCATATGTCTGGGTATCGTCGCGTCCACTCCCCCCACATCCTCCTTCCAGCATTTTCGAACCCCCTCAATTTCCTGGCCAGACAAAAGGCGGGGGCGACCCCAACACCCCTTCACAACGTCACCAGTATGTGCCCGGCGTGGGTGCGTACTGGAGCACGTATGCGGTGGACAATTAAAGTGGTTAATTACGTCTGCGAAGTTGGAAACTAGGGGTTGGTTTATACCACCGGTTAGTTAAAAGGGGCGGAGGGATGAACGTTTCGTCTGTCCGGCTAGAAACGCCCGGGCGATTCGCCGTACACCCGCGCAGTGTCCGTAATGGGCGGCCATGTATTGTACCTCCCTGCTGAACCCACCCCCTTCAACTCCAAGCCCTTCCAGGATGTCGTGCTAAATGCTTTAATCCAGTTTTCTCGTGGCTCTAAGCAGGAGGTGAGGGGACAGAAGGTCGGCTCGACGGTCGCTGAGGAAGTCCGCCTTGACGGACACCGGGGATCCCACTGAAGTATGGGTGAGGGTTTAAGGTCGGCCTCTTGGGCCAGAGAGAACGTCATGCCCTTCAACTGTGAATAATTCCCTCGTGACGGCTCTATCGAACTGCGTTCTCCGACTACGCCTGAACTTCCCGATGAGCGAGAGACTGGGAACTTTAAACATAGCTCAGAACTCGATGGCAATGCAATATTAGAGGGGGAAAAGTTGTGAAATACCACAATCACAAATTTTTCAGGACAATCTGTTTTGGGTTAGGAACATGAACGCGATTTATTCTCCGTGGGGCTAGGAGAAATTATTTTATACTTTTTTAGCCGATTCAGAAACATCGTGAATTATTTTTTTAAGAATTATTTTATTTATTTCTTCCTTCACTTCACCATCGTTTTAATATTTCTTTCCCTCTTTATTTCTCTTTCACTCTGGACACTCAATTTCCTTAGCTAAATTTATTTATTTTTCACAATTTTTAGGTTGAGATCGATTGCAAAATTTCTACCACACAAACAAACAAATAAACCACCTGATAAGAAAGCGAGTTAATAAAAACATGGTAAAAATATTATCTCACTTTGTGTATTTAAAACTACGTATTGAAAGGAAGCGTCCTCAATGCAGTCAATATTATCGAAGTCACTACAAGCCGGGTCTCCTTTCGAAATAGCCTGCTTGCATAAAAATACTGTTTTGAATTTATCCATACCTCTTGATAATGGTAATTCATACTGTTTTATCTCAAAGTTGAATGACTCAATAGTAACGAAACTACGATACAGGTTCGCAATGGACTTATCTGCGTGGTAATGTCCCACAACAATAATATAATGTCAATGCTAAAGACACGTCTAGCGAGTCGCCAACGGGAAGCCTACACTCATGTTCATTGGCTTGTGTATAGAGGCGGTGAAATACTCGATACACATAAAATTACTGTATAGAACCGAAATTACTACCCTTATCGCTCCCGTGCCTCTAATGCTCAGGACCTGACATTACTTGGCAGATGATAGACTTAAAGGCTTGTTCCCGAGTTTTTTTTTTTTTCAGACTGGTGTCAATAACTCAAATAATTTTTACCTGAAAGTTTTGAAAACATTTGAGTCAATGTGCAATCACACGATGCACAATACGGTGGACGCGTTTTTAAAAATAATGTACCATTCGCCAGAAAAAAAATAATTTTCTTCATTTTTGCTTATTTTCACGACGAAAGACGAGGTACTTTGGGTAATGAAATATAAAAAACCGTTCAGTATAATTCTACAAAAAAATTCAGCTACAAATTATAACATATGCGTGTCAAAATTGTGCAACGAATTTTTGACACTTATATGTTATAATTTGTAGCTGAATTTTTTGTAGAATTATACTGAACGGTTTTTTAGATTTCATTGCCCAAAGTACCTCGTCTTTCGTCGTGAAAATAAGCAAAATAAAGGCAATTATTATTATTTTTTTGCTGGCGAATGGTACATTATTTAAAAAAACGCGTCCACAGTATTGTGCATCGTGTGATTGCACATTAACTCAAATTTTTTCAAAATTTTTGGTTAAAAAATATTTGAGTTATTGGCACCAGTCTGAAAAAAACTCGGGAACAAGCCCTTAAGAGTGCATGGTAGATAAATAAACGCTGAAAACATAAATATATTTCTACGCTTTTTTCGAAGTCAATATGGATAAAATACTCAATGATAAACCTAGACAATTGTATTTGCCAACTTGATGAGTAAATACTTATCCAGAATTATTAATTCGTTACGCGTGATCTCTTACGCCGCAGTTAAATGTAAGAGGTTTCGGCGTCAGAGATTGTGCCTCAGAAGTTCGTAACACAGGAAACCATTTTGTTTAAAACATTAATTAAAACAATTGTCTAGGATTGCTATTGTTTACTTTTAGTAAATTGGCTTCAAGAATCCTACAGTTATAGTTTAATGCTTCTAGCGTTGAATTATATACCACGCCCTCTTAAAGTTTCTTGGCCGCGAAAATTAATGATTTTATGTTTGTAATTATTTATTTCAACGCTGTAGGAATTACTTTGTATGACAGTTTCCTTTATTTTTGTTTGTTAATTTGTAAACACACATCAAAACAGTAACTTAACGTTTCGGAAATTTTGCATTGTATAAATAAACTGAAATATCAGTATTCACAACAAAATAAGTGATGTAGTTATAAACTTTTATTACGGAGATGGTTTAACATTTAAAAAAATTAATGGAAATGTAAACTAGGTACCTATATTTTTACCAATAGTTTTAATATAATACCATTTTATGTTTGTCTTTAAATACTGACCGTATTTTTAAAGTAACTTTTAATTTAAGTGTGCACTCTAAACTTAAACCTGTGAAAAATTAACTATTTCGGTGGAGTTCCAAACTTTTCGGTCAAAAATGAATACCTGATGTTAGTGAAACTGTGCTGATTGTTTCGGTGACTAAATGTTACTGATTTAAAAGTGAATTTCACTTATTATCAGTGAATTTCACCTCATATTTAACTGAATTTTCAGTGAATGTTAACATTTTACCAGTTAGAAACAGATTGTTAACTTTAATTTCTGTGATTTACATTTCACTTATTCGGATTTAGTGTGTGATACATTTTTTAGAGATATAATTTTAACAGAATACTATGATTTTGACGTGCCGTTGTGTAAATGTATAATATTTCTAATGAATTCGACAAGAATAAAGTGATAAGAAATATATTTTTCAACGTTAAACAGTATTCAGTATTAAAAGATTTTTTTTCCATTAACAGATTTTTGTGAGCACACAAGAAAAACGAAAAAAAAAAAACACACAAAAAAACGCTCGCGCAAACACACACACACAATAAATAAGGCAACATTATAAATTTTTTTGTTACTAATACTGAAAATAATGCCCCAGAAAGAATATCTGTGAGCCACGTTGGTAACGACATGATTTTATCAAATTACATATTTCTTTCATGTAAACAATGTAGATAAGTGTTATTGTTTCAGAACACTATAAAAAGGTACTGAAATGTAACATATATATGCAGTTTGGAACATAAGGTAACTCGGGGGAAGACGCCAGCTGGGGGAAGATGCTAGTTATACATGTTATTTACGTTTATTTAACTATTATTTAAACTGGTTTTAAAAATACTACTAGCTCATTACTAACATAAATGTCCAACGGAAATTGTACCCTATCGTAATGCTTTTTAAACAATAAATTAAAACATTATGACTTTAAAATTCCTTACGTGTTGCATCTTCACTCGAGTTACCTAACAGTATAGTTGTTTAGAATAAATAGTATGCCAAGTAATTCGCGAATAAGGACTACGCCATGCGAATAAGTGACACATTCTTAGCATAATATTATCTCTGATAAAAAGTCGCCAGACCCTGAGTTCACGAGAAAATTTGCTTTTAATTTCATAAAAACAAGATAAGTGCACTTCTCGGGTAAGGTTGATTTTACATGCTGCACCGTGTAAACAAGTGAACAAAACTATTCAGAAAGCACTCTTGAGTAAAAGGACGCCATGGTCTTTATTTACAAGACAGGTCCGAAAAGCCAATATGCGGAAATTTTAGGTAGGTTGTTTATATAGCCATGTCGTTTTTCTCGTAAACTAAGGGTCTAGCGACTTTTATGTCCCTCTTAGATTTTGTCACATATTCACGTAGTGCGGTCCATATACACGAATTTCCTTCCCCTTCATACTGCCACTTCGCTGTTTTACATTTAATGATACGTTTTTTGTAATCTTAGGGCATTACGACATTTACCAAATAATATCCGCTGCTTAATTTTTGTATCAGATAAAATTGGTACAGTTCGTATACGCGAATTACCTGGCACTCTCTATGGCACAGTAAATATTTATGTATAAATTAGATTCGTATATTACATTAATTAATTATTTTAGTTAAATACCACCTACTTTTCTCGGAAATATATATAGCATTGATACATCACAGCTATACACGAAAACCTATAAAAAAATACTGGCAAAGTTATTAAATAATAATTAAGCTGCCACTTATATTTTACATGAATGACTATGTTATATTTGTATAGTTTTTTGTACATTTATATTTGCATAATTTATCAGATATCATTAGGTTGTTTAATACACGACAGACCACTTCTAAATTACAACAATTCGTTAACACACTTGTATAATTCCATACTGATAACGTATACCAGTACCCGTTCAAAATATTTAATATTCTTACATTTTATACTGGTTTTGTAATCATAGTTTTAATCCCAATGAAATCATCTGGCAATGTATAAAATGCTGTAACATATATTGTTTGGACTGCTTTTAGAGGGTCAGCCATAGACATTTGACAATTTGTTTTATAAGAAATACGCAACATTTGAACATATATATATATATATATTACGTGACGGTGATTACTGTTTGCTTCACTATACCATATATGAAAGTAATTAAACAATATAATTAAAGCTTGCTTATAACATGCAGTGCTAACTGTCCGAATTTTATTGTGTTATGGTTCAACATTTCTTGGAAGATATCTCCTATCAGCTGTTACATTATTTTATTAGTCGGTATGACGTAGGTTTGGTTTGTGGTGGGATATTCTCCCTATTGCTGCTGCTCAGTCTCTTTTTCCTCCTCCCTTTCATACTTTACTTCTCTCTCTAATTTTGACACTGTAAGCCCTGCTAAATAAACTGTACAATCCATTATGCAATGCGCCATTCTGTTTCTGCTACACAAAATCCGAACCGCAAGTGAACGTGCCGACATAAGTTCGCTCTAAAAGAGAACAGTGAAATAGTGTAAAACTTGGGTGACACTCGGTATAGGAACTGCAGTGGTCTAGAACGTTCGAGCATGTACGGCTACCGTGCAGATGTTTCCATCCGTGGCCTCGCTAGGCTGCAGCGCGTACACCAGATGCCAAGCTCTCCAGTCTGTGGAGTGTGCCTGGGCTGTCTGTGTATGTGTGTGAATGTGTACCCTCTCCTAGGCCTAAGTGATCTCATTAGAAGCCTGGAGAAGTGTGCGAGGGAGAGGGGAGAGCGGAGTAGAGTAGGGGAGGGAGCCTTGTCGGCGTTTCACCTAGCAGTGACCTTGGACCGAGACGACCTCTGGAGAGAGCGGTAGGGCACTTGACCCCGCCGACACCTCCCACCCTCCACATCCCAGGAGAAGTTCGGGAAACGGGGTCGATGGCGCCGCACACACGCACATACACGGGCGTACCGCAACCGTGTACGCACACACGCTCACACGCATAAACCACCCCTTCACGACAAACACGAGTCCCCTTCCTCCCGAGCAAGGCGACACCCTCATGTATGGTAGCTGGAGCCCAGGTGGTCCTCCATCGGCGAGTGGGTCGCTGATATAGCTCAGGTGACGCCTGTGCGCATCGTCTGCCCCTCCATCCTACATGCCTCTGACGCCAACATGAGGCACCGCAACTTCACTTCCAGTTCCCGTCTGGACCAACGCCGTGAACGAAACACATATCACCCCTATTTGTCCCTCTCTATTTGGATTCCTATTCTATTTTAAAACTTACCTACCTATGGAACAAACGTAAGTCTGTATTTCTCACAGCTGATTTGTTCTCTGTCTTGTGAATATGAGCAGTAAAGAATTGAACATGTGTTTTTAAATGTTTTATCTTAATTGGCTGGATTATACATACATGTTTATAATCGAATGTATGTTATTTTTTATATGCGCTATCTATATCGAGGGCTGTTAATTCAGAGCTTTGCACGTACTAATACTAAATTTAAAATAAATCGCATATCTGAACTTAGGATTCATTTTACACCAGAAACTGGCATCCGGGAACCTTATGCTTATCACTCTCAACGAATTTAAGACCCACGATTCAGCATGGGACAAAAATATGTCCTCATTCCTTTTTTTTTAATCTTTCAGCTCTTACCACCTTCTTCGCTAGCTACCTCTTATAAAGCAGAATTATTTCACGACGGACTATTCATAGCATAATGAACACTTTTTTTAAACCCTGTAAAATTAAACTTTCAATAATTTTTTATATTTTCTGGCACTTATCATCCTAAGTATTTACTCGTGACTTATAATAGTGATTTTTACATTGCATTTCTTTCAGACGTTAATGTCAAAATCTGCATTAACATTTATTAGCGGTTAATGCATTTTCGGAGGAGCATTAGAAGTGAACAGCCTGTACTGTATATAATGCAACACAATATCGTAACACAAAGAACTCATCAGTAGATTTATTAATTTGTAGCGGAAAAGATTTTTTGCACTTTTTCGTGTCAGTGCCTTTCTTTCACATCGGCATCTCAGCTTCATGGCTATTTGCAGCTTGTCTATGTTCACATTTGCCTGCGCCCAATCAGAATAATGTTGTTGGTGACACCATACGTCTTCGATTTGCCAGTATAACCCCAACTCTAGTAAGCGTTAAAAAATTTAATAGCTGACTAAGAAGCAGAGCTGCAGATGTGCACATAGGGAATTGATTAATAAAAGAAGCAAAGAGCATCTTTCTATATCGGACGTATTGTTACTTTTACGTAGTGGACTGTTGGATGAACAATCCAGATAGTACCAATAGCCAAACAGAAACAATACTTTCCATTCAGTGAGGCACTGACCTTAATTGTCAGTTTTCTCGGAGCACAGCTCGTGTTTTCTGTTTACGCCACGAATACATTCTACAGTTGCATAATTATCACCTAATAATTTTTGAGAATAGTAGGCCTACTTAAAATTCTCACACCGAACGTAGTGCCGCAACAGCACCAAGTCGAACTACCAATCGAGAGGACCCAGGTTTGATTCCCGCCTCCAGCCATGCTGATTTTAATATAGTTCCCCACTGTTTTCCGAATCGATCCGTCGAATACTGGGACGGTACCTCAACAAAGGCAATGGCCCATTCGTCTCCCAATTTATGCCCATGTATTAAGTCAAGTGTAACTGTCATTAATGACTTCGTTGTTGACGATATGTAACACCCGCCCAAGCATTCATCCAAAACCTCGTTCACAAATTGCAAGTGCACGCATACTAACATACAAATATAAAAACAAATCGTAGGCATACATATACAAAACTTTCGGACAATGGCCAAGAATGTCGGATCAGTATAAGAGGTTCGATATAAAGTGAGACTTTTTGAAAGCCTTGTTACTTATTTTTTAGAAAATTAATGATAAAATCCACATTTTTTAATACAACAAAGCAATCTAAGTAACTATCAAAATATACTGATTGCTTCATAATCATTATTCTAAACACAGGATGGTTTTCGAAAGTGCTCAATTAATCGGGAAACGCATATAAAATAGTTTCAGTACTCAACACGACTATAAATATGAGAGTGGATTTAGAGAAATCGCTAGCGAAGACGACACGTTGCATTGGGACTTGTGCGTACCGGTGCCACAGCGAAGCAAACATCGAGGAAACGCGAGTGCGTTAGTAAGTTCTCAGCGGCAACATAAGTTCCTACTGGGTCGGGGGAGAGAAGTGATAATTTGGTTGGTTTGCGGAGTGTCGGAGCAGGAACGATAGCCGAGAAAGGCGTTGTCGGCAGGGGGATAATAGGAGAGTCTCACAAGATCTCAGGTTTCCCTCCTCCCTCACCAAGTTCAAACTCAAGATTTCCGGCGGCAACCCGAAGGACCGACTCGTAGTTTCGGACGCCGTCAACGGCGTCAGATTGCGAGGCGCGACGCCCTCCCATGCCATGGGAATGGCCGATGGTTGGAGCGAGGGGAGAGCGTCTATTAAGATGGTGATTGGATTAGCAGTTAGCGCCGGGCGTGGGATGTGTAATTTGGCCGGCGGCAAGACAACGGCAAATTAACGCAGAGTCCGCGGGCCGCGGGGACCCCTGCGGTATCGCGCGCAACAGCGTCTCAAGTCGCAGCTGTGGCAGAGATGATGCGCATGGTGTTACGCAGGTACTCAGGGGATCGGCGTAATGCTACAGCCTTGTGCTGAGTCGATCACAGGTTGGACTCTTGAGTGGTAGTGGTTTATGAACTCCTGCTTAGCAGAAGACTTGCAGGGTGCGTCCTTGGGTCACTGGTCTGGTCCACCTTTAAGAGTGCTTGACAGATAAATAAACGCTGAAAACATCAATAGATTCCTACGCTTTTTTCGAAGCCAATATGGATAAAATACTCAATGACAATCCTAGATAAAGGTATTTGCCAACTTTACGACTAAATATTTATCCAGAATTACTAATTCGTTACGCGTGATCTCTTGCGCCGCAGTTAAATGCACGAGGTTCCGGCGTCAGAGATTGTGCCGCAGAAGTTCGTAACACTGGAAACGGTTTTGTTTAAAACGTTGGCTAAAACTATTGTTTAGGATTGCTATTGTTTGATTTTCGCCAATGGGATTTAAGAAACCTACGGTTATAGATTAATGCTTTTAGCGTTGAATTATGTATCACGCCCTCTTAAGAGGAGTCCTCGTCAGGCGCATGGACGGCGTTGCAGCATGTCACGCGTATTCCTTTTTTACGTGAAACCGCTAACTTATTCATATTATGTTTATCTACGAAAAGAACATACACTTGAAATTATGCTTCTATGATTTAAAAAAATGGTTAAAATCATGATTTTCGGGCCTGTTAAAATGACTAAACACGGTTTCTTTTCAGACTGATGTAACTCCACAAATATTACCTGAATTCGTATAGTGGAAAACGAGAGGCATGCGTTGGTCTTCAGTTCATACTATTAAAAAATAAAATGTTTTGGTCACCGCTTATAGTCCCATAGGAAAAATATTACGACGAAAACCTTGGACGTAAGTTTGGCGCGCTGCGAGTAGAGGTGATATGCTTCTCGTCAAGCGTTGGACACTGACTCTTATCCGTATGCTGTTCCCACGCGTCAAAGGTTGAAATTTGACACCGGGGAAGACTACCCTAAATTGGTGTCGTCCACAAAGCGGCTTCATAGAGGTTGGATTGCCTCGCCCTCAGCAAGATGGTTCCCTGCAGCTAACCTGTGGGTATTATCGTTGCTATAGGTGAGTGAGTTTTCACTACCTGCCACAGCGATTGGAAGGATAGTTATCTCCTTCTGTAGGTGGTATTCAACTACCGTATCAGCTTATTGTTTTACTAAACAGCTACGGTGTGTCTTGGCCGTCTGGGTCTGACTGGGAGGATTGACGACCCTCCCAGTGTAAGATCTGTAAGGTGTCTCCTGGTACGTCTTCGGGATCTGGTACAGGAGGGCGGTTCTGCCTAAACCGGCAGCAGTGATGCCGAACAAATGTTGCGGTGATGTTACGTGAGAGAAGTGCGTGGCATACACGTGCCGCACTCATAAACATTTCATCTATACCAGCTATGGACGTAGCCAGAAGAGGAGGAGGGGGAGACCCGTGGAGTCCAGACTCCACTTACCTTAAGAAAACTGATTTAATAACACCATTTTGCATCATGAAAGTACAAATTTTCCCGCGGGGCCTCCCGTACTTTATAACTTTCCCAGGTCCCTGACTCCCTTGAACGCAAATCCTGGTTGCAGCTCAGCCCCTACATAATTTTATTGCGGCAAGGGAAATTTTTGGTAATTTGTGAACAACTGCATGTTCACGGTAATGAAAATAAAATATTTGTGCCATTCAAATATTTATAAGTAACCTTTCTACTTAAAACTTTAACTTATTAGTTGTTTTTTTCGAGATCAAACTTACATTTTGCAAAATATACCTTTGATAAAAATAATATTAAAAGTTTTTCTAATAAAACTTATATATAAATACAGTTTCGTAGACTGTTCACGACAAAGAAAACTTTTGTACGCCTTGCCTAGAAAAATAAGAATAAAATAATATGTTGCATTGAGGCCTCAGACATTAATTTTCTGAGTATATGACGCATGGTCCACAAGTTGATTTAAAAAACACATAAATAATATAAACATTAGCGTGTGTTCAGCCGACATTCTGTTTTGAATAACACAAAAATTAAAGATAGTAAATCCTAATATATTAAATACTACCAGAATCTATTTAAACGTGTGTATAAGAATATATTAAGCAATTTCACACCAAAAGAAATACATAATATTTGGCATTGCACCATTAAAAATTTTTATAAAAAATTCAATATTTAGAATATTCTAATAAATAACACAATCGATAAACAGGATTAGCAATTACTTGCTAATGTCCTCGTACTCATTCACCATCCAAAACTTTAACAATAGATTGTTCCAATATTATATTCAGACAATATTATATTCAGACTACGAGATTACCACGCAAAGGCGACCACTTAACAACGGTCAACGATCGACATGAAGTGAAGACTTCCTCAGGTCAAACAGCAGACTTCTGAGAGGTTGGCCTCTACCACAGTACGTCATCAAATCCAGCATACAAGGTAGGAAGAGAAACGACTGTTACATTTTACGTCCACTAGAAGTGAACTTTGCCTCACGTCATTGCTTCGCGAAAATAGTGTGTGGCTAGTCTGCGCCAGCTGGTAACTTTTTGCAAAACTGAAAATTTTAAAATAAGAGGTTTGCCAAAATAATGAATGTTGTAACTTTGATTATAAATCCGGTACCGGTACATTGTTTTCTTGTAACTAAATATTTAGATTGTAGTTTATAATTTTCTACAGACGTGTACAATAGTATTGGAAATATTAAATGCATTTACAGTATTGCCGTAATATATTTAAATCGTTAATCAGTACTCCGTTCAGATGGCCCTTTTCAGGTTGTTCGGCCCGATAGTCATATTTTTGTTAAATTTTGGGGGAGGTGTCAATACAGAGAGTGAGGCACATGAGTGTACGCCAACCTGAACTACAAAGGTCTTTATAACATCTTGTAAGACCAATACTGGTGGGTGTGAAATAGCAAACTTTAATTTTTGAAAAACAGATTCTTGAAATATCCTCCAAACAAAAGTTTAATCTTTTTTCTTTAACCGATTCAACGGTGCACACAGCTCTGCATAATCTTTAATAAATCTAGCTAAATAACCAATCATTCCTAAAAAAAAAAATGCACCATCCCTTTTATATTTTGGGTGTTGGAAAATTTACTATTGGGGGGATCCATTAGTAATTTCCCATGCGAAATAATTAAACCAAGATACTTTATATCAGGTCGTTCCCATGCGACTTTATATGGGTTTATAGTAAAACCCACTTCGTGTAACTTATCTTAAACATTCCACACATGCCCAATGTGTTCTAAAAAGGACTTTGAATAAATACAAATATCATCCAAAAATGTTACTAAGTACATGATGAAGGATCCTAGATAGACATTGACCTCCAAAGTTTACACCAAAAGGCACACACTCCCATTGGTAATGTCCCCAAGGAGTAACAAATCCAGTGTATTCCTTACTCTCTTCATCTAAAACTCTCTGTTGGAATGATAAGTTCAGATCGAAAATAGTGAATAATTTAGCTGTTCCCAAATATTGATATATTGTTTCCACACACGGCATGGAGTATGGATCCAACATAACCTTTGGTTTAAGAGCCTGTAATCACAGACCAGGCGATATTTTCATGGCTCTTTCGTGTTAACAAGGAATGCTGGAGATGCATAAGGTGATCGATAGGGTGTGATAATTTTCTGAGCCTTAAGAATGTTGCCTGGTTTAAAATCTGTTAGATTTTGGCATAGGGAAACCCATGCTAATGAAATTGCATTTGGAGAAGCCAGTTTTGAAGATAATCACTTCAAACAGAAACCAATTTGTGAGAAATGTTATTGTGAATCACTGTCCAGAGCAAAATATATTAATTTGATTTTTACTTTTTTTTTTTCGTGTTGTTAAAATTTCACAATTTTCCAGGAATCAAGCTATATATTTTCGGTACAAAAGGCTTCAGCAGGCAAGACGTATGGATTTTTGTACACAAAAACGTCCGTGTTGGCATATGTATATTTTAAACAGGAACCTCAAAAAGAGCGAATATTAGTAAAAAAAAAATTATGAGATGCAGGGGCAAAGTGTACAGGAGAGCGAACATACCATCGCTGGGAAGAAAGCCGTCTACCGGTCGCAGAGGATGGCGAGGGGCCAATTCTGACAAGGCGAGCGAAGAGATAAGCAGTAAGATAAAGTGATATGAGATTGAGGGGGAGGGTGGCATTTGTCCTTGAGCTTTTCTACATTTTCTTTCACAAGCCCCCTGACAGAATTCCACCGACACAGATACTTATTCAAGTTCTCATCTTCCTTCCCCCCTCTCCACTTAGGACCTACTCCTAGATAGCTCATGTAGTGGATGAGCTCAAGGGTTATCACTGTGCAGTGTGAACAGCTACACGAAATACTACCCGCACAACAAAATGTTATAGCAGGCCAAACAGGCAACAGTGTTCAAAACCACTGTTTCGACGCTCTGCAACATAGAAAAAAAAACCGGCCCTTTCAGCCTGCTATACTTCAAAACGAACTAACCGGATGTATACGGAACTTAAAAAGAAACATGCGCTGAACTTCGCTACAGACTTTCCACCAAGACAATTAAATGGTTACTGTTTAAAGTCCCACAGTAAAATGGGTAGGCGGGAATCTTGTATGCTAGCTCAGCGTTTGGCTAGTTTGTGGCCATTCGGTATTTGATGCACGCAGCAATGTCACCCTTGTAGCTCCGACGCTTCTGAGCGCAGCTAGGCGGCGTCCCATGGGCGCAACAAGGGGAGGCAAGTCTTTATTGCCCCTCTCCACTCTTGGGCGTGATTCGGGGCAGTTAGGGCACTTGCCACCCTAATATTTATGAGAGAAAATAATTTTCACACTATTTTCAATTTTGGCATCAATTTTTTTTCCTGCTGGTTATTAACCTCCCTTTCGCTGTACTAACTTTCGCAATGACTTGGCCGAAAACTGTTTGCACTTTGAAATCAGAATTTTTCCGGGGGAAAACCCCAGGTTTTTTTATTGGCTGGATTGGTGTCTTTTTATGCATCTTCAATCAAAATGCTGAAATCCTGCACGTGCCCCCTCCACCTAATTTTTCTGATTCCTTGAAACAGGAACAAACCTTAAACAATATATCTGTCTACATACAATACTTTTTACATGTTCTTTATTTTGGTAGTATAATATGTATTTAAAGTAATTTTATGGAGGCAAAACTATTACTCCGGATGGTGATGAAAACTAGAAGAGTAATTATTACCTTCCAACCCCCACCTCTTGGGAATTTGTGTTGTTGTGCCCCTACGGGACCGTAAGTCTAGTTGTTCCATTAAAACTAGAAATGTTAGTATTATTGGCAACAATGGGAGATGTGGTATACTTGCTGGCACCTGTTGCCGCGACTTGTGCGCTTATTCCCCGGTGTGTGCCGCCGTAAAGTTCTCGCGAACCCCCGCCCAGCAATTCAGGTAGTTCAGGTCGCTGCCGCCAGATTATTAACGTGTCGGGAGCCGCTTCCGCATCTCTGGCGCAAGCTCTGTCGTTTGTTTTAATTTGATTCATAGCGCAGGCGCCTTGTTAGGCATTCTCTCGTGACGTCACAATCATGCGTCCCGTCGCCGGAAGCTTAGAGGGTGGTGTCTTGGGTGGTTTGAAAAAGGAATAGGGGGGGGGGAGAAATTGAGAAGGAAACAAGGTATGGGTAGAAGACGCGGAGTAAGAAGGGACGAAGGAAGGGAACTTGATTATATACCGACACTCATTATGTTCTAATCCCATTATCCCTTCCTAACGTCTTTTAACCTGGTTTGTAATTAAGAAAGTTGAAGAATCTTTCGGGGAACTTGCCGGCTGCCTCAACTAGTTGCCTCGTCTTATCCTCTCTCGCAGTCTTTACCTCCGCCCTCTTCTGTCTCTCCCATCCTCCCTCTTCTAGGACTTGTCCTTGTCTCCGTTTCGCTTGTTCTTCGGAGAAATCTTCTGCCCCAGTCCTTAGCGCCATTTTCCTCGCGAGTAACCGTTTCTCCAGGATCGTGTATAGCTTGACTGTCGTAAACTGAATTGCCCATTGAAACTCAAACGGGACTCTATATGACGCTAGTTGCCTTTATGGTTTCAACGTCGTCCTTCTGACTAACGGAATGTTACATCGAACTACAAATTTATGAAAACGTTCTTAATAGATCATTAAGTTCTTCTTCAAAGGTGTTGGTATTGGCAAGTTATCGTGCTGCAAAATTGATCTAAAAACTACGCTTTTTCGAGATGGCCAAATTTGAATAATATTGGTGCTCTGTGACACAAATTTTTTGATATTTCACCATAGTAGCAAAACGAAGTACTGTTGCAGGCATTTCATTTATTGATATTGCGCTTCATGAATAAATATTTTTTTTACATATTTCGGGATAGTCCGACTGTCACCAAATTTAATAACTTGACAATGATCTAAAACTAGCTGTCCGCGTGAGTATTTACCTTCGTATAGTACTTGTAGCATTCCACGTAATTTCAACATCTCTTCGATAGCCGTGGTTGGTAGAAAATACAAGAAATTATACATGCGTATATTGTCAATGTGCGATATTTGATGCAGTCCCACGCGCAAATAGATTATAGATTGTAGCGCATTATATATCGACAGGATTGCAGATTAACTATGTTTAATTACTTAACAGGAAAAAATCTTATCAATCTGGAGTAAGGGGCAGAGGAGTAAGATTGAGCAAGTAACTACTAGAAGGATGTTTCAGGATATCGTAGAACTTTCTAGAAAAAATATTGAAACATTACGAGGTATGATTGCCAAGGGGGGGGGGATGTGAGGGACCAATAAAGCAATGTTCAAGAACTTAAAGGAACTCTCTAGAAAATTTTGAAAATTTCTATGAGATACTGAAACATTATTAGTGAAGAGTTAAGATACCGTTACATCACACATTTTCTCCGCCCAATACCACTTACGCACAACCCTAATCACCAACACCTTTTAGAATCGATGGAAGACCGAAGTTTTTTTTTTTTTTTTCGTTACAAAATACGCCTTTATACACAAACACCAACACACAGGATCTCTATACATCTGGCGCATGACCACTGTTTGTTACAGCATGTCAGGAGGAAGTTTTATAAGAAATACTTCTAAACACTTGTTCGATATATTTATCTACGAGAAGAAGACACATTTAAAACTATGCTTCTATATTATTTAATCCTATATATCATGCTTGGAAACATGGTTTCGAGACACCTCAAAATTGCTAAAAACGCCTTTTGCCTACCGGAACCATAAAATTAAAATAGAGAAGCGCGCGCTGGACTTTACTTCGCATGTCCCGTATAATAAAAGAAAGCAGGGTCACCGCTTAAAGTATCATAGGAATGAGCCAACGACCGAAACCGCGCATAAAAATGCCTGTTTGTTTTTGTACACTGGAAAAGAGTATAGTTGCAGGTACCATACTTTAGTTAAAACAGGGACAACAAAACAGTTAGACTGTCGGTATTACTCTGGACAGTTTCTACAAGAATCGGTTTTGTAGAAGTTACCACCTGGTTTGAAAAAGCAACAATGCTCTTTGTTTCTTCTGCAAAACAGGTTGTTGAAGAAACTGTCCAGAGTAGTACCAACAACAAAACTGTTTTGTTGTCCCTATTTTAACAAAAGTATGGTACCTGCAGCTATACTCTTTTTTCAGTGTAGTTCAAACGTGGCATGCAGCGCCTGCTGTTAAAAAAACAATGAACTAGAAACAATAAACTGTGAATATTTACAGTTTTCCAGTGATTTTCCACAGATTCGAATTGTTAAAACTGTTCCATCGGGAATTAGTTGAAAACTACAGATTGCATCAGCGAAATAATTTCACAGATTGAATCTGAGATTTTCACTAACTGGAAAAGTACCGACAAGAAAATAATGCAATAAAGTTAAAAAATTCCGAAGTGTAAAAGGGGGTTCGAACCAAAGTTCTTCAGCATAGTAGTCCATTACGTTACCCACTAACCCAATGTCAACTCAGGATTCGATGGCTGCCATTTAAGTACTTTTTATTATTGTTCACCAATTATCTGTGCTAACTTTTGTACATATTTTTATTATTAGTTAAGCTACTGCTTATAGTAAAGTGTGAACTTTTTCAAACTAATGTAACTTTCAAGTTCGCAGTGAACAACGGAGTGAAACTGAACGTTATTAAAACTGAATTAACGAAACGAGTATACTTACTATTGTGTTTTGGTCTACTGAATATATTCACGTACATTAAGGCATATCTTATAAAAACATAAATTCACTTTAAGCAATGAGTAAACAAAAACTACTAGCATAATAGCTGTGTAAATGGTGGTACGGTACGGTTACATGTAAGCTAAACTCATGTGTCGTTGTCGATATTACATTTTAGTTACAGATGAAAACTGTAGTTTTCAAATTACAAATATTTTAGTAGAATTTGTGCTTATTAATTAGCGAAGTATATCTCCTAATTCAAACGTTTACCCAAATCGGTTGTTTTCTTACCTATTTATCAGCGAACATTGACAAAACAGATTCGCCGGTAAAAAAACGATGAAACTTCTTGAAACTGTGAAAATGTCAAAAATTCTGCTTTAGAGTGGGGAGAGTTAGACAATTTTATTGTATTTTCAGTTTTTGAACTGTATCACATATTCAAATTGTATTACCGTATTTTTCTCTGCGGCAAAACATAGTCTATATTTTTGGTAAACTGTTTGACATAAATAATAAAGGAATCTTTAATTAATTTATCATGCAGAATCATTGCAAGAGAATTCTTGAAAGTTAACATATAATTATCTTGTAAGATTTTGCTGAATAAATTAATGAAAGGTTCCATTATTATTTATGTCAAGCTGTTTATCAAGAACATATTCTCTGCTTTGTCGATGAGAAAATTTTAATAATACAATTTGAATAAGTTATGGATCGTAAACTGAAAATAAAATAAAATTGTTTAACACTCCCCCTTAATTAACGAAAGTACGATACAAACTTCATTAATTGAATCATTGTAAAAATAATTGAGGGAAAGGTATAAACATTTTTGGCTCCTGTGTAACACGTGATGCCTACTTGTAAGGCTCCATATTTCAAAAAATTTTTTCTCACGAAAATGGTTTATTTTAGAGTTTTGCGAAAAGACTAAATTTTTAGTTCAACTGATTTATTTAATACAATGTACGTACAGTAACAATTTTAAAGTGAGGTAATGTCCATTATTATAGGTAAACTGCAAATAATTTAAAATAAACGACTGCACAACATATCATTTGAGGTTCAAATAAATGGCACTTCAAGAATAATCAGCCTCAACAAACAATAACAACTGCACAGTTTTATAAGCACCGGTAATTTGTTATTTTCTTTACTTTCAACAGTTTTCACAGGTTTTAGTTCAATTCAAGGTGTATTCTGCAGCAGTGTTGAGTTTCTATTATTACGATAAATTGCTCATGATCCTACGGAACATTGTTCGTTTGGCACGAGGTTCCCAATGCCCTGTACAATTATCCGTTTCCTAACTATATTTTTGTATTTGCAAGTGTGGTCCTCGTGAATAGTTATAAAGCATTCTTAAGCGGTGACAATGTTGCGCATTAGTGTTTCTTTGGGGTTTACATAACTATCCCGAGACAAGTATATCTACTGTATCCAGTCATCCTCAAAATTATGTGATGTTTTTTGTAATTTCCACGTCCTTGTGAAGTAACAGATTTAGGCGCTCTTCGCTGTAAGCTTTTGTCGTGGAGAATTTGCTGTTTCAGGCGTCAACCACACTTCTTTAACTCTTGTCTTAAGTGTTCCGCTTATTCAGAGGAAATGACTGTGGAATGTTTCCTCAGGCTATATAGCTAGAACGACTTGAATTCTATGGTTGTGCTTTGTTAACGCCATATGTGTCAGAGAGACTCGATAAACTGAAAACGTCGAACTATTCATTAAACATTTTTTGTATACAATGCTGTAGATATAGCATTTCCAGTTTCTTTTTGTCTTGTATTAAGAGTAAATATGAAGAACCTTAATCAGAAAAAATTACAGTATTAAAAAAATCGTTTTGGTAGTTTGGTAGTCATATCAAGAAAAAGTTTAAAATAAAACAAATATTTTGCACAACAGCGATAGAATGCCCAACAATTCAGTACAACTAAATTACTAAGTTTTTTTAATAAACTTAAAACCATAATAAAGGCATTGACAAAATAATTAATTTTACATAAAATAAGCGTGGGAGCATGACATCTTGTCTAACATGTTTTATCGCTAGCTATTCGTAAAGGTAGAGTAATTATTAGAACTTAGTTTCTTTTCCATTAAATTTAATTTTTATGTTAATGATTTATTCTTATTTTAAGCTTATTAAAATTTTTTTAGTTATTCTCAACTATGGGACATATTGTTGCTTTCAAACAAAAATTCATAAATTTTATTTTAGTCCAAAACATAATTGATTAAGTAAGTCATGATTTCCATGAATGTGGTTTATTTAAAGGTTTTCTTTAAATGTTTGCTAGGCTTCGTGGCAGTCAATTTTTTCTGTAGGGGTGAGAATTAACAGGTCATAGCTATAAAATTATTGTCAAATATACATATGTCAAATTTCAAATAATTCGGACGTCTGGACCTGGGCGAAAATATAATTAAAAGATTTCGTTAGGCCTACATAAATACAGATGCTGCTAATAAAATTATAAAAATTTTTGTTAAGTAGCAGGACTCCAGGTTTCCAGGTCCTGTACAGCGAACGACGTTCAGCTGGCATTAAGTTAGTTCTGGGGCAATATTATATACATGATTTTAAGTAATTAGCCGGTGCACATACTCCTTGTAGATATCGTTTCCTTCCACAGAAAATATATTATTTCTTAAAAGACTGATTGAATGGGGAACGGCGGAAAACACAAAAATGTTCCTAGTGTTTTCAACCGGATTTACAAATGCCGTCTTCTCAGGAGTTATGCACAGTTTATTCGGAAGTACCCTGTTCCCGCCTCTAATATCACTAACCATTGTTACAACTTTGAAACAGCTTTCTTCTACTCTTACTTATTTTAAAATATATTCTGGATGGGCTTGTTGAAATTATAATATATAGGAGCAGAACCTTGCAGACGTTGTCAATGTGTGTGTCTGTGTGTGTGTATATATATATGTATATATATGTGTGTGATGTGTGTGTGCGCGCGCGCGTGTATTTGTAGGATTGCGAAAAACCACCTCCCACCACGTGACTTACATGTCAAAAGGTGAAGCTATGTATAGAAGTTGATGCGCTGCAACGCCATCTAGTGGCGAGTTGGCAAGCTAGAGTAAAATGGATAGTATAAGGATCTTCTCCACAAAACAATACATATGTGTGCCAAGTTTTACCGTATCGGTCAACGGTGTCCGAGTTTATCGACGTCATACATACATACATACATACGTGCATACATACGTACATACATTCGTACATACATACGTACATACATACGTACATACATACGTACATACATACGTGTATACGTATATACATACATACGTGTATACGTATATACATACGTACATACATAAATACGTACGTGCATACATACATAAATACGTACGTGCATACATACATAAATACGTACGTACATACATAAATACGTACGTACATACATACATACGTAAGTACGCACATTAGAATTTATTGGATTATGGACATACGCCATTTCTCATGTTTTGCTGATCAAATGTGTGTTGAATGACAAAGTGCAAAAAGGAACAAAGAAATATATAAAACAAAATATAGCAATCCCAGAGGAATTCTGTCAGTTTTTTTTAGATAGAATTCAGTCGAATTTCGACACAACACCCAGCCACAAAAGACAGGCACAAATATAGAACCAGATTCCCGATATGAAAAAAGATGGGAATTGACAAAAAAAACAGTGAACAGTGCACAACAAACACAAGACAGTAGACAACACTACATAAGTTAAAAACAACGAAAAAAATGCAACGTTTTGCGAATTGCGATCTATTCTCCGTGTTCAGTTTGAGACACAGCTGGTCGGAACACCACGATGCCATAGACTGAACAGTGTGTCGTTGTGTCTCAGTACTGAGCGAACAAGTGCGAGCTTCGTATTCTCTGGTCCTAGCCGGGAGTAGGCACTGTAGTGCAATGAAAGCCACGTGACATGTCACCATGGGCCGACTGCAGGTCGTATTGGGGGAGAGATGCACACGCACCTACGTGTAATTTTCCTTGCACCATGGGTGGCAACTGCTGTAATTGTTTAGGGAGAATGTCTGGGAAGTTTTCCCTAGAAAATAGAGAACATAATAACGTACGAATAATTGTAATAAACAAGAGATGGAGAAACTGTGAAACAAGATCTTTGGCCTACCCCACATCCGCCGAATTTCCAGTCAAGCTATTTTGTCGTGGAGAAGTAGCTGTTGCAGATGTCAAAAAGACTTATTCAACTCTATCTTCAGTGTTACATTTTTCAGAGAAAATGACTGCGAAACGATTCTCCATGGTATGCTATAGTTGCGCACCTTACGAACTTCTGCTCTAGCCATGGTCTCCTGATCTGGAAATGCAACAACATCGTCATGTAAGTTTGCTCTTTCCTTGGCAGCAAAGTGTTGAAGATTGGTCCAAAATTTAACTTTATATTCCGTGATAAATATTCGTATTTATTGCACAGAAATTGTGTTTATATTTTTACACACATTTGCTAATTAGTAACACTAACCCGTTTACATTTTTATCAACTCAAATTTGGCGCAAATTACGCAGTGTTAAAGTGTACAGGTTAATGAATGAATGGATTTTCTAAATCGATAATATATACAAAATTATGTGTGTAGGGAAATTCCAAAGAAGTTTATGGAAGTAATTTAGAAAATTCCTTGATAAAATTTTGTACAGAATAGACATTGTCGTGTAGACATTTATGGGATATTTTACTGTTGAATACATAACTATCTTTATCTAATGATTCTCTAAGAATGACATGTCAAAATCTAAATGTTCCTGTTTTTCTATCTTATCCGTAGAAAATCTGAATTCGCAAACTAAAATATGATCAGTTGCGCGGTCAGAATATGAAATTAGGTTATTTTCATAAAAATATAATACGTCTACCAACTAAGCAATGAAATTAATAGGTTAAGATTATTAATATTTACCTTTTTCAACATTTATTTTTAAACGGAAAGTAATGGCCACACGTGACATTAGCGTTTCCTGTAAACACGTCATTGTAACATTTTGTCACTTTGAATTATGTTGTTACTTAAAGGTAATAAGTTTTTATTATGAGTTAGTTACAAAACTATTTGCTGACGTTTTGAAAACGCCGCATTTGTTAGAAACAATGTAGGATATTAATAAGTTTTTATTGGATACAAACTGTCTAAAAATCGAATTGTAAGCACGACACATTAAATCTGCTTCGAATATAGAAAAAATATTTTTGTACTAAGAAGCTGTACTGTAATGGTGAACACTATAACTATAATTTATATCTGATCGGCGGAATTGTACACCGAGCCAAAATGTACACTCGAAAACCTGAATTTTAAAATGTTTCCAAAACCTAGTGGATTTCAGTCAAAACGTTAAGCATACACGTTAGTTCCAAGAGACTTGTTACTAGCATGAAGCATAAACTGATATTTTCCTTGTTAAATTTTTGGAGAACGGTTTGTTTGTAATAATATTTTCAGGCAATATAAGAAATTATCTACGTTTTGATGTAAAAATACTTAAAAGTTTTAACATTAAAGTCAAAACGATACTTGCTTGTAATAATATAGCAATTACGATACTCGAGTACGAAATTTTGGTTAGCGCTTAATATCGATGCTTTTAACGCAGTTTCGTGGTGACATGGGGTGGGTGTGGAGCAGCATCGTCCGCGGCATGATTCTAACATGCGAAAATCCTGGGACTGACCCTACAGGGAATCGAACCCGAATCGCCTTGGTGAGAGGCGAATGGTCTGACCATTCGGCCACCGCGGCCCCTACAATACTCGAAAAAACTTGTCAAACGAATTACAGACGCTGCTGTTTTGGCGTATTTGTTAGAGCATTTGCCTCCCACCAATTGGATCTCTGTTCGATTATCTGCGGGGTCAACACGGGTATATACATTTGGGAATCTTGCCGGCCCGTTTACCTCACCCTTTATTCCTTCAATACACCATTCTTACTTAATATCACTACTTAACCAGCTGTTAAAACCTAGATGCTAAGCATTGACTGGAATGTCTTCACTTCAACATCAAAATAATTAAATAAGTGTTTTCTACATAAGTTAATTAGTAGACATGCTTGTTATTAATTTTCTTGTTTTTAGTTTCAAATTAAATAAGTACGTTATGTAAATACGGTAACTCGGATAAAGACGCAATACTTAAGAATATTTCAGCTATATTGTTTGAAATATATTAAGATTATATATTAAGAAAGTATATGTCGATTGGATACAATTTTCGTGGAAGATTTGTGTAAATCATTAATGAGCTAAGCGTTTTTTAAGGAAGTTTAAATACTATTTAACGAAACGTAAAAAAAACTTGTGTGATTGACATATCAGCAGTCTCTGCGATTGTATTACCCGTAGAATATGAATACTAATGTTCTTACTAGCCCTAAAATTAACTAATTCCATTTAAATATTAATGTAATAAGCTGAGAAGTAACGTTTAGATTTTTATTGACCTCTACCAGTTTTACTTTAGAATAGCGGTAGTCGTGACTAAGAAACCTACTTGAACGGTAAAAACAAAAGTTCTGTCTGTTCGCGCAGCATTTACTTAAAAATTGCGGCAATAAACATCCCAGTTTTCTGGAAATGTGGGATACCCTACGTGAAGAACCTGGCAAGAAGTTAACTTAGAAACGTGAAAGAACAAACTGTGCGAGACATTCCTACAAGATACTGAATTCGCTCTCACAAAATTAAACGCTTCTCGAGAGAGAGGATGGAAAAAAATATATATATGTATGTTGTAACACGTTTTCTCATCTCTCTGCGCCAAGTAGTTCTGAGCAGGCCGCCTACAGATGTCACTTGGAAGCAGAGGTACAATCTACACTTTCTCCCCGAATGAAGGAAAGATAGTGAAGTATGAAAATTGCCTGCAATATTCCGCCGTGAAGGTTCCTGGGAGAGAGGTGGTAAGAAGGAAAAATAGGGGGGCAAGCAAGAAATTCAACGAGGCCAAAACCAGCCCTCGGGTCGGGTTGGCTGAACTTTTAAGTGCGTCTGCAAGGTTTAATAAAATTCTGCGGGGGGGTTACGAGTGCGTCGTAAACCAAGGATGGGAAGTGACGCAAGGCAAAGAGGAAAGTAAAAGTATGCAGGAGTTACTTCACAGTGTCCTCTTTTTATTTCCCCACCCTCTTTTGCCGCTTCTTCGAGGACCATTGTTCACGGGCAACGGTAATTTGTAGCAAACTGTTCTATACGTACCCCGCATTCCGGACAAGTTCACCCATCCTTTGCTCGCAATTAACTTCGACTCTTCTCGTTCGTAGAGTCTTCAGGGAGAACTATATTGACAGTCCTGGCATGCTTAGATTAAGGCATAATTTATGCCTGGATATTCTCGTTGAGAATTTGGTTAGAAGTAAGTAATTACATAGTGAAGTTGAGGACGTTGTCTCGTTGGTATTGGCTGATGGTTTCTATCGCTCTGTTATGAAATATCACAGAACACTCGGTAAAAATCGAACAACATTAAATTCGACAAGTTCATTGCAATAATTAACATCTCAAACTACAGAAAGACTTACACGATCATAACCGTAGAAATATAGGCTTTCCGTGTTAGCCTACCTCGTAAACCTGAACATACTTCATCTCACTGGAATCGTATTCCAGAAACTGTAGCGTATTTTGTATTGTGTGCAAATGACATCCATAAGTTCTTTTTCTCCATTTTACTGTGGTTATTTAAAATATAAAATTTTGTTATGTACCGTGAGTTATTTAAAGAATATGGGTAAATACTAAGCAAATGGTGGATAATAAAAACAAAAGTCTAGACATATGTATTTATAATCCCACAAAACTGAAAGGAACAAACTGAGATAAAGCTGATCAACATTGATTGGCAGAGCGGCAGGACCAATCGGAAACACTGATGACATTGATTGACGAACAACTACAACCAGTCAGTAAGTAATCCTTACAAAGCACTTATTCAGGCCATGGTATACGAAGTCAAGAAAAATTTACCTAACAAATATTTCACGTTACGTTACGTGTGTACGTGTGTGTGCACACATTATACAACTCCTATATTTATCTGTAATGTTTATTTTCTCGCTGCCGGAAATGGCGAAAACGGGTGTTTTCAAGCTCATTTTGAGGTATGAAGATCTTGGAGCCAATTTTTTGAAAGTTAAAGGCGTGTACGATACACCGTTATCTGTAATATTACGTAATAATATTGTAAGGTTAGCACTGAATATTTCATAGAAGAGAGTTGTCAAAAATATTGCACTCTAGTTCAGCGAGTTGGTCTTAGACGATAGGGGGACCTTAACTCTTCCGTTCTTGTGGGCACTGAACGCGCAATATATGACCACCCAGGCGGCTACCTTAATGAACGGTTAGAAGATAACTTTGTTGAGGCATAAAATAATTGTGTGCCAAAGTTTGCCCAAACAACTGGAATCGAACCAAGCGCCAAGTAATCCTTGGTGCCAGACACTTCATCCTTGTGGGCAATCTCGTTCAGCGATAGTCATTTTATTCCGACCTGGAAGAAAAGCGTGTATTTAATACCAGACTTGTTATTACGTTGTTTTACTTTGCAATCAAAGTTAAAATCTAATTTCATTTCAGTGAACCTAACTTTTCAAATATAAATTATTTTAATTAAAATTTCTGTAAAACTTACGCATTTTAATTAATTTCATAATATTTTAGTTTTGGTTTTTTATATTGCAAATATACGTAACTGAACCAATTACATATTGATAAAAAAATCATTAGATATTCCTGACGCTTTATTTATTAATAAATATTACGTAGAATAATAGCTTACAAACTAAAAAGTAACCCTTTTAAAGTTGATTTTCCGTTCGAATTCTGTTAGTCGTAAACTAGCTAGGCAGGAAAAAACACAAGTATACTAAGAAGTTTCAGCGAATGTTAGAATCCGCTTCGTTTAACTAAAGTAAATTTTGACAACTATTTAGGTGCTTATTATTAACACTAGGTAATGTCGATAACAAGAACATTCCTTATACACAGTGAAACATTCATCTCAGGCTGAGTTTAGAATAAAAAATCCCGACTGACAATGAACTAAACGTGTAAAATAAGTACAAATATTTATTCTCTGAACTGTCAAAATTGACTGAAATAATGTAACACAGATAATCTGTAATCATTTTTCATGTGTCGAAATTTTAGTGCAATGCTTCTTTTTTAATTATAATTTGATATTGTGTTACATAGTTAATGGAAGTTTGTTATTTTAGCAACCAAACTAAAAATTATGGTAAAATTTAAAACTGTAATAATATGCACACGTCCATTATTAATTATTTAACTTTGCTGACAATTCAAATTAATTTCAGAACATGAGATATATTTTAAAACATTAATTCTGATATGGGAGATAATAAAGCCATTATTGTGATACTTGATGATAACTAGATGGTGATGAAATATAATTGTTTATACTTATAATATTTTTGAATTGATACCTTTACAGTTGTAATTATTTGCGAAGCTCTTGACTTTAACAACGTATAGTATGGAAACTCTAATATATATATTAGAGACAGTGGTATTCGAATTTTTTTTAAATTCAAAAACTAATTGCTTCCATTTGATAACGTTGCGAGTCGTAACTTAAAATGGCGTTGTAACAGACCACGCATAATCTTTTTTAATCATAATAGTTATGCTGAACGTGTTTGCAGTGTGTTCGACTATTAAAAAAATCTTGCATTTAATAATGTGTTCGATATGTTCTTTTTTAATGCGACACGCACATCACGAAGTTATTCTTATCCTTCCAAATGTAAAAAAGAAATCCAGGTTTGTGTACATTTAGCGTAGTGAAGATTTGGTGCAGAAATAATGTTCCTTAACAAATTGTCCAAGATTTACAAGACATCAGTCTGGGGTCCACAAGCAGGCCCAGTGTTGCTGGTTAAATCAAATACAGTAGAGACTAATACTGGACAGCTCTATGCTAATAACACAGAGAAATTTGCGAAAAATAACCTAACCTAGTAGCATGATGTAGAACCATTGAATATATTAATGGTATTACCTTTCTTTTCTTTGTGTTTTGTTTACTACTGTTTCTATGTTAGTCATTTATGCTCGACTGCAGCAACAAAAAATGGTTATTCGTGGAGGAAATATATTTTATCTGCCCACGATAATGTCAGGAGCGCAAATATTTAGATAATACAATGTAGTGTGCTGTTATCTGTTGGCTGTAGGCAGGGCCACCGAGGTCAGGCTGGGGCCCAGGGAATACATACTCTGGGGCCCCCTTCTGCAGCCTCATCACAGTTAAATACACAAGGTTATCACGTCCGTTTTTTCATGACGGACTACAGAATCAATTAGTTTACTTCAAGGGATAGAGTTTACATGTTCTACACCAACAAACCACAAAATATTATATTAGGGACTGTAGAACCCAGTTTTAACATTGCATGTAACATTTTCCTCCCTTGTAACAATTTTTTCCTTAGTCCCATTATTTTTCGCATACCTTAATGCTATGATTTCCTACCAGCAACAGTGCAGTATTTTAATATTTTCTCAGACTAAATACTACATTTCTACAAAGATTTTCATAAGATAGTTTTCCAGATACAAAACAAAATAATAGTCGAAAGACAACTATGGAAAACAATTTATGTTTGGGAGCGAATGATTGGTGTGCATTACATTGCTAGTGGGGATTATAATTTAAAAAACGACCATGAACCTACAGAAGACAAACGGAAAATCAGTCTTAGACTTAATAATTTTCTTACTACTTATGAATGATTGATGTTTTGAAAGTCATATAAATTCCACAACTATTTCGTATAATTATGCACGCAGACTGGTTAACTGTAAATAAAATTTTGAAACTGGAAGTTGCATTAGTAAAATTATGTATTTCTTCTTATAAAATATACTGCCTCTAGCAATTTCCTTTCTCGCATGTTCCCTTCTTGTACAAAAGAAGATTGCTAATATTGTAGATGTACAGGAAAAAAAAAACAAAGAAAAATAAGTATTTTTTTGTGTTACACTTTTCCATTATTTTTTTGTCTAATGAGTGAACTGATTTCCGGAATAACATACTGCTAATATAATGTTAATTTTACTCATGAGTATTAGGAGTTCTTTGGATTGCGAACAAATATGTAGTGGATTAAAAATCTTAAAGCTCTTTATGTAAAATATTGCAATGTATGTCAACTATTTGTACACGTGAATAGTAAGTAGGCCTACTGGTATTTTAAATATTGTATGCAACAGCAAGAGTACAAATATAATTTGCCTCGACCACAGCCAGATCACAGTTGAAAATTCATCATTGCTAAATTATTTGAACACATCAGTACAAATTACGTTCTGGCACAATCGTACTCCAGATTACGCAAATTACAAATTATTTAGATTATACAAAAAACTTGATTACAAATTATACTACGTCACAGTCAGACAACAGCGGTTGCAAATGCCACATTATGTAGTACATATGAGCACGGAATACATATTATACTAGGCCATATTTTTAATACGGATGTTGGAAGTTCAATAATAATTCCGTGGAGCTTTGCGTTTATTCAGCAGCCCAATAGGTGGTAGAACTATTGGTCCTAAATTGGGAACGTGAATTGCTTCGAAATGAAATAATTCCTCGCCTATTTCTTGACATTAACAATATATTACTTACAAAGATGTCTTCCACTTTCATGAATTTGATTTTGGCTCATCTTTGGATATGTTTACAAGACGCTGAAAAGGTCACACAAGTATTTAGCTGCATAAATTTTCCTACAACAGTACGTTTAAAATTTACCCATGAAAATGTTCTTCTCGGTTTTCTTATATGAAAGTTTCTGCTGAAGAACTTTTATAAGCAAACAGTTATCTCCTTCTTTTCCTTTTTGACTGCCCCATTTACAACTTCGGTTATACAGTACATTTAGTTTTCAGCAACACATTTACATTCAGCCCAAATTGACTCCCACTGTTTCTTATAATTGTAATATTTTGAGTCGAATTGTGTATTTGTACTTTCATATGCAGTGTAACATCTCTTGCTTACAAAACAAGGTTCGTGATATTTATTTAAGCCTGGGCTTTAATCGAAACTGAAGCCATTAAAATGTATCTATGGATAAAAAATTATTTTGGAAGTCAACATGATAACTTGTATTTATTGGCGTGGAATTTTTATAATAATGCAATACAGTAGAAGTAAATTTGAATTAGCAGAATGCAACTGGAACAATTAGGCGAAGATACACCTGACATCACTTACTATCATTATTTTTTCAGAACATGTGAAATGCTAAGCTCTGCTTCCTCTCTCTCTCTCTCTCTTTCTCTCTCTCTCTCTCTCTCTCTCTCTCTCTCGACAGGCCTGGCTGTAGGTATGAATACAATCAGCGTTCTCCTAGAATTGCACGATCTGTCCACCATTGGTTTATAGTGTACTAGCTGTCCCTTTGCGGCTTCGCCCGCGTGTACTATAGAAAAGAGG
>PNEQ01053210.1:73880-106604 GCA_003012365.1 Medauroidea extradentata
GTGTTACTATATTCTCTGTATATCTTTATAACAACAAATACAAACAGCTTTATCCAGTCCACTACGCTGAGGGTACTTTAATTGCAGAACATCTTTGTTTTTAATTCATCTTTATTTCTCTACAAAATAGCTACCCGGCCGCGGCTTTGCCCGCGTGAAATTATGTAATACAAACAGTAATTCTGGATAACATATGTGATGAAGGCATTTAACAGTTAGCGTACTCAATAACAGTGAACTATAAATTGTCTTAGCTCAGTGAAAAGCGCGCACGCAATATGCTCGTACGATGTCATGTCATGTCCCATCGCAAAGACTTGCACAGGATACGAATCCGTAACCCCACCCCTCCCACACCACAAACTTTGTACAATGCCCGAGTGAATACTTAAAGGCAGGCCGTAATAATACTTTCGTATGTACGGGCTACAGTCCAAAGAGGTTTTATTTACGGTGGGTTGGCAAAAAAAAAAAAAAACCGCAACACCACAGACTTAACTACAAATTATTCAAGACAGGCCGTGAGAGTTATTTCGCGTGTACAGGCTATAGTCCAAAGAGGTTTAACTACAAGCAAGAAATAAAAAGGAAACAAATTTTGAACTATTTCAGGTGTTACGAAAGATTATTCTTAAACACGTTTTATTTTTTTATAGGCTTTCAAGGACGAATTTCCAAAAATCGTTAAATTGATTTTTAGGTATTTACTTATGTTTCATTATAAGACAAAAGCCACCTCGATATCTCTAACGGTTAGGTGATACGACTGATTAATCAAAAAACTGTTATATTTTTTTACCGGCTTTCAAAAACGAATTTTGAAAAATCCTTAAATTACTTTTTAGGTATTTGCGTAAGCTTCATTTTAAAGAAAAAATCACTTCGATATCTCAGGTGGTTTAAGAGGAAGAGAGGATTTACTGTAAACGAATTAAACGGCTTTTCACCTCCTTAATATAAAAATTTCGAAAAATCCTGAAATTTGTTTCTATACATATGTATTTGCGACCTAACGAAGTGAATAAGACGACGATAGCCCGTCGGGTTCGAGAAATATCAAAGATTGGCAAAAAATACATTTCACCCCGTTTCACCACCTTAATAGCCAAATTTCAAAATTTCCTTTCTTAGTGCGATCCTACGCCACAAGGGAAATTTCCCTTAAAATTTCACGTTTCTAGGTCCAGTGGTTTGGGCTGGGCGTTGATGATGAATAAATGAATGAGTCAGTCAGTCAGTGAGTGGGGAACTTCCTTTTATATACATAGATTTGGTTGAACGACAGTGAGTGTTTTTGTTGGTAATTTAGTTGGTTAGCAACTAAGGGTTTTTTTTTTGCTTATGATTGTCGCTTGTTTAACATTGTAAACAACTAATAGAAGTTTACTTTAATTACATTTCTTTTGGTTAGAGAACAAACAAGTAATGCCTTTATGAAAACAGTGATCAAATACTCAAATAATTAAATTAACTTAGTTTTTAGTTAAATATTTCAAAAAATATAGTTTTATTCTTTAATTTTGTTATTGTTATAAAATAATTAAAAGTTTGAAATATATGAATACTAACATATTGTTACAGTATCCGGTGTCGTGGGGTATTCGAGATGTAAAATTACATCACACTTTATTTTATGCGATTCGATTTTTGATCGTTTTACCCTGTTTTTTTTTAATTATTATTGTTAATTTTTATTTAAGTTCTTGCATTATTATATTAATTACCCCCTAAGCAATGTAAAGAAACACCAGGAGAAGTAATATTTACCTATACAAATCGTAAGTTATTATAATAATAATATTCTAAAACAGAAGATTAATTACACGATGTCTTTGTACAGAAAATATTCTAGTTTTGAGGGTTAAATCAACATGGCAATATTTGAGGAATTGGTTTTGTACGCGTATGGCTAGAAACTGAATCATGCACTACCAAATACGTAATCGATTTATTACCACTGAACTGGGTCATGTGGCCATTTGGCTTGCTAAAAGTGACAACTGAAGCACGTATATTATCTCATGACCATCACACTCAACATCGCATCGTCGACGATGACACTGCAACCGAAAACCGTGTCGTTAGCGTCTTTCTTTTAAACCGGGAGGGGTTGTAGAAGGGATTGGGGGTGAAATGGAGAGCGATCGCGCCGAACTACGGGGCCGTATTAATCAGGGCGCGATACGGGTCGGATGGCCGGCGACGTAGCCAATCAAATGGTACGGCAGGGATTTCATTTCAGGGTCGCTTTCACAAGGGCCGCGGGACACGCGGAGGGCACTCCAGCGGGCAATTCCCGGCGCGATGATTAATGCAGGCCGAGTGTTTCATTATCGCGGCCAGTAGTTGCCGTCAACCGCCGCTCCGAAACTCCGGCGGCGCCACTGTCGCGTCTGGCTGCGACGCGGTGATAAGGTTAATTCTGCCACCGATTTGGAAACTCAATATTATTAGTTTGGTAAGGGAAAAATTCTGCCGCCAGTTGAGCTGCTGTCAGTAAACGGGCTACGAACTTTGTCGAGGATTCACGAATGTGGCCACGGTAGTTGTTTCACTAGCCGAGTTCGGACTTCCAAGGACGCCATTTTAAAGGCTTTGATTGCGAATTTATGATAGTTTGCATATGTGACAATCGTGGTAAGTAATTTCCTCGGTCACATTAACACTGTCTTCGATGGTAATCACGTTTTCATTGTTTGCATTCAAGCAATTAGCTCAGTTCACTTTCAGGATGCAAGCATATATACTTACGTTCGCTATTTAAACGCAACGGGTTGGATTTTTTTTTCTACCGGCCCTGCCCTTAAGGGCGCCGCCTACCGACGCGTGGGAGGCTCAAAAGCGACGGAGCAGTAAGGTCGACCTTGAAGCGAGCATCAAATGCCGCGTCGCCTCAACGTGCCAAGTGCTGAACTAGCGTGCAAGCTTCCCGCCGAACGAAGGGATTTTACTATGGGACATTAAGCGGTGACCATATTATTCAATTGGTGGAAAGTCTGCAACTAGTTCAATGCAGGTCGCAATCTGAGTTCCGACCTTGTCTGAAGTTTGTTTTCTTTTCATATATTGGCACAATGGGCACAAAATTTTTACGAACACACTGCATCGCATTTTTAGCGTCGGGTAGGCGCCACCCTTAGAGATGTCATGTTCGTGAATCCTCGGTACCAACTTCGGCAAAGTTCGTAGCCCCTTACCGACACCAGGACAACTGGCAGAAGATTATTTCCCTCGCCAAACTCGTTTATAAGAAATTCGTGTATCTTCCTAACACGCATTAGAATTAACCTTAGAGACGGCCAGGCCCTTGAAACTGGAATAGGGAGAACTAATCCGTTAGAGCATTCGTCCGCCAAGATTTATATCGAACTATAGTAATTTTTGCAATGCAGAGCAATCGGAGATAAATTTCAAATAGCTTGATAAAAAAAACCTTTTTTACTGAGTTATGATTATTTTTTGTGTGTTGGCGGCATTCCAGCAAATGTTACAAACTACAAAATCCTAGGCGGTATGACTTTATAAGATATCTCGTAAGGTATGATACTTTGGCCTAAAACCATTTTCGAAAGTAACAGCTAAATATATTATGTACCTATATAGCAATTTGATTTCGTAATGTAAAGTTGTCTACATGTAACAGAAATGTCACAGGCCAATTTATGTTATAAAGATGTTTTATTTCTGAAATAACATTTCGTATTTACACTATCTGGTAGTTAATGTTTATTTTCAGCTATGGTACACTACGATTGGGCTGCAAACGCTAGGCCTGCAACAAGAGATTTAAAAAATATTGACACGAAAGACTTCCAACAAAATGTTCCTTACAGTGCAACTCATTCAGTAAACCCTTTTATATATGTGTTTATTTGGAATGGCGTTATTTTTAATTCACAGTCAGAGTGGATTAAGTTAATTTGATTAATAATTTTGACTCACGACTTCGAACATACAGAGAAAATAATTCCTGCTATTTCGTGTGATTTTTCTTTAGGTAGATAATTATTTTGTGGTGTTCATTGGGTGTTTGTCAGTGTTGTGTCTTCTGCATCCGAGTTTCTGGCTACAGAGACGGTAGCTACTACAGGTAAAGATATTGTAAGTCTTGTACACGAATTAAGGGCCCTGTACAGCAGACACCGTTACTCACTCCTTACATATACAAGATCGTTGTTTCAGAAGTGTCAACCCCGTGCTTCATGAAACACAAAAAAAAAAAAACGTTATAATTTACGACTAAGATTTCTTCATGAAATATAGTTATTTGTTTCCAGTAGAACAATATTGTGCAATGTTTAATAATGTTTAAGGTATTTACGTAATCGTCATTCTAAAATAAATATTTTATGCTTTAAATGGTTGGATAAAGATATTGTGTTAATGTAAAACCTTATTTTACATATTTTCGTCCAATTGACCCCAGTAGCTACCAACGTTGGGCCAAACGGTGAAAACTGGTCGGAACCGTTGGTAATACGTTGTGAAGGAAAACACACGTAAATACAACGTTGGCCCAACGTAGTATGCCAACAAATATGTTAAAAAACAGATTATTACTGCAATGAATCAGCAACATTCTGAAAATAGTTATAATAAATCAGGAAATGTATGAACACACTGGAAGATAAAAATTTTGTTATTTGAATTTTGTTGGTTGAATGTTGGCAGCAAGTTGGCAAACACACAGTTGGGGTTTGGTGTGTATAATTACATTAGGCCAACGGTACAAAATAAACATTTTACACAAAGAGTTCGAGATAAAGTTTTTAATGTAGGAAATTACCCATCATTCAAGTTTGTGAAACGATTGAGTTGCTTTATTAAAATAATCACTTTTATGTTGTAATTATTTAGTTGGTTTAATGTTGGCTCAATGTTGTAAATCCAACTGTTGGTTATGGCTTGAACCAGTACGTTGGCCCTACATTGCATACCCCAGATTATGCCAACCACAGAAAAACTTGAGTACGAAAGTTAGTTGAGCGTTGGTAGCCAGTTGGTAAACGTTGCAATACATTGTGTTAGAAAACATGCGTAAATACAACGTTGGCCCAACGTGACCCTACTAGCAACCGCAGTTGGGCCGAAGTTGAAAACTGGTTGAAACCGTTGGCATTACGTTATGTTGGAAAAAAACACATGAATACATTATTGGGGTAACGTAGTATGCCAGCAAATATGTTCGAAAATGTTATTATTATTGCAATGAATTAGCAACATTCTGAAAATCGGTGTATTAAAGTAGAAAATGTCTGAACATTTTGGAAAACCAAAATATTATTATTTTAAGTTTTGTGGATTTAATGTCGGTAACACGTTGATAAACATACTGTTGGGGTTTAGTGGGCTAATATTGCAAAACCAACAATTTACCCAAATAGTTCAAAATCGTGTTTTACAGTACAACATAACCAATCATTCAAGTTTATAACATAATAGTGTTACTTAGTTTAAAAAAAATTTATATTATGTAATTTTTGCTCCGTTGGTTACACATTGGAACAATGTTGGAAATCCAAATATTGTATAATAGATTGTTCCCAGTATGTTGGTCCAACGTTGCATTACCCACATTATGACAACGATAATATTTTATATGTAGGTTGGCTGAGCGTTGGTAACAAGTTGGTAATCATACTGTTGGTGTTAGATATGAAAATTTTACATTCATCCAACATTGCTCAAACAACACATATGTTTATAACGGTTAGGTGAAAGTTATTTTCAGTAAACTTGGTCCTACGTTGTATAACCCACATTATGCCAACCACGGAATGTATTTAGTTTGGAAGTTGGCTGACGTTGGCAATAAGTTTGTGAACAGTCTCCCACAGTGACACAAATTGTGTTTCTTTCTAAACACAACTCCATTAGATTAGAAAATGCAAGACAATATTAAAGAAAGTATTTTTGTAAATTTTAATTTCTTGGTTAATTGTTAGGTACCAGTTGGTAAACACACCGTTGGCAATATGTATGCACCTTTGCGGTGGGTTAACACAGCGTAACCTACAGTAGGCCAACCACTGAAAATATATGGAATGTAGGTTGGCTTAACATTGGCATTGTTAGAAAACATATCATTAACAAAAGATACATCTATCTTTGTGATTGTAAGTTTTACTATTAAATACATATCTGTCTTTCAAATATGGGTAACCAACATGTGGCAGCGTAAAGCAGTTGCTAAGACAACGGATTTCTAGTAACAAGTACTTCAACATAATCTCGGACAGTGGTTCGGATCTTCCTCGATTCTAATCGAAATTAATATATTGATATTAATAATATGTGTAACCCGCAAGACTCTGAAAATATAAAAATTATGAATATTGTGCTTAATTTAACTTTTGTAGTCAATTTTGTGAGTATTTTTGTAGAGAAATGTTGGCCCAACGTTGGTAAATGGTTGGCAGTACACATGTTGCACACACAATTTCAACAATCCAGTAACGTTGGGCTAATGTAGGAAATTAGTAAGAATCCAACTAAAAATCACCGTTGTGCCTACGTTGTTTCACGTGACGTTTCAATGTTGAGCCAACGTTGCGTGCCAACGTTGGCCCAACCAAATGTTGCTACTGAGGGAGGGACAGGATTCGGAAAAATCCTGAAATTTAACTTTAGACATTTGTATGAATGTCCAAATAAGGTGAAATTCATAATGATGGCTCGTTTGGTACAAGTTGAATCGACATTTTGTTTAAAACCCATTTTCCCCCTTTATTTCCTGGGGAACAAATTGAGAAATATTCCGAAAAATAATTTTCGGGCTTTTTGCACCACCATCACCCTAAAGTAAAAGAAAACTCATATCTCGAAGTGTTTGAGAGCTGTCGATGATTTATAGACAACATATTTCACGTCATTTGGCACCTTTACGGGTCGAATATTGAAAACCCTGAAATCAAATAATTCACTCTGGAGTACTCAATTGAAGTCGAAACCAGGAAGATAGCCTGCAGGGTTCGATGTTTATCGGCAATCAATTTTAAAAAGCCATATCACAAATTTTTTAACTCTTTCCATATCCTTATTATCTATAAAAGTCAAGAATTTTTTTTTTTTTTTTTTTTCGGTATTAAAGCAAACAATTATTTTCAAGCTAAAATCATGTCGCTGTCTAAAAGTTCAGTGGGGTGATATTGGCCTATATCGATAATTAATCAGTAAAACATTTCTATTTTTTTAACCCGTCTGGTTAGAATTGGGAAAAATTCTTAAAAACAATATACATATCATAGCTCTTTCGCTGCTGGATAAAAAAAATTTAACTATTCCAAAAGTTATATGTTTTTAATAGGTTTAATTTTTTTTTTTGTAAATTTCAATGACCATGTAATTAGTATTTAAGGAGTCATTTAATTTGGCAATCGACTAATGTCGCATGTCACAGTTTAGTAAAATTTTATATTCGACTATAGTCGAATATCGCAGCGAAAGAACACTTCGAAATCACGTCCGAATTGACAGATTTTGGATTTAGTTTCACGCGTTTCTACCACCTATTGGAGGCAATGAAAAAAAGCATGTCCACCATTTCTTAGACACTAATAAGATTGGTATTGAAGTGAGTAACACAAAATAATCTTTATACCACTTAGTTAGCATTTGTATAAGAGTTTCATTGAATAAAAACCACAACGGCAGACCATCGGGTGAGAGAAGTATCGAAACGTCATCGAAAACGCATTTCATATTTTTTCACACCCTCAGGGGCTGAAAAATAATCACTTCTTGGCGCTCGCCTACGTCATGAGAGGAACCCACACAAATAACTTAGCGTTTCTAAGTCTGTTAGCTGCTTGGACTGTGGCTTCATATGTCAGTCAGTTAACTATTTCGTATTCTACAGAGGCGTATCCAGGGTGGTTTTGGGTCTTCTACTGCCCTCCCCCAAATAGCCAAGAAAAAATTGAAAACAAAATCACATATGAAGAGATTTAACATATTCTGACCACCATAGTATTCAATGTTTCAATACGATAAACTGCTATATTAGCACTATGTTACACCTTCAAATCCAAATTTTCTCGGGAGAGGACCCCCAGACCCCGCTTGATTAGTGCGCAGCGCATTGTATTATTCTCAGGTTAAACCTCGCTCTTACACAAATCCTGGCTACGCCACTGTATATAGATACAAAATTTTCAGAGGAAGTACTTCAACAACTTTTGCAAGTTTCCCCAATGACACCTTATAACAGAAATTATCATTATTAGTATTCCATAAAGTGTGGGCGTTTTTAATATGTCATTAATTGTATGATCTGCTATGCCTATTTTTATTGCATGTAAGGTTTGTAGTGTCCTTAATTGCGATCACGGTCTATGAAGGTAGAGGTCTTGACACTAAGGAATAAAATGTGACTTCCTTCTTGTGGCCGAGCGCTAGTAGTAATTTGGTGGAAGATTTGTCTTGTTTTTGTATTTGGCTTAGCTTAAAATGTGAAGTTGTTACAGGAATTGCGAGTATTATATCGAAGAAAAAAATGGGAACGTAATTTTTTATTGGAACACATTTTTACAACAATAAAATTTCATTTTTCAATATTTTACATGTAGATGCACATTGCAACGTTTCTCAAATTTTGTAGGGCACAAAATATAGTTTTTGTTCGAATGTGTTCACTAAAACAATAATACACAATATATTCCTTCAGACTACTTTTATAAACAGTTCCACACATGCCAATGTATTTATGGACATGGAACATGTATATACTATATCAGCTTACCTTATTAACATTATTTTATGTAAATAATTGCAAAAATGTTAAAACGCAAGATTTAAACAAGACAAATCTTCCACCAAATGACTACTAGCGCTCGGCGACATGAAGGGGCCACTTTCTCTTGCTGGAGAGCATAGGCAGTGTCAAGACCTCTACCTCTTAGACCGTGATTGCGATTTATTGTGCTTTATCTTGCAAGGGGTTTTTGTAATTTGCGTTTGATATCACGTTCAGTATCGTCTCACGCTCTTTTAATTTCGTTATAATAATTTAGTTAAATATAAAATACATTTTATGTAAAATTAAATAAATGAAGTTGTGCTGAATTTCTTCTATGCTTGTTACGTGGTCAAACACAGATAATTCTAAAAACGTTAAAGTTGTACTTGGCAGCCCTAAGCTATACAAAAGTTCAGAGTGCTCACGTTTATGGCAGTAATAGTCAAATAAGATACAGAGAACATGTTTTTCAAGTAAACCTTATTTACAGTTTTCTGTTAGGCAGAAGGTAAAGAAACTGCGTTGGTGAACATGAGTATGTACTGTATGAACAGATAGTCACGCTACCAATGGTGGTACTACAAGAGATGTTGACAATGGCCACTATTTACTTCTTCACAATTGTGAACCCTTCTCATCATGTTCCGAAAGACGGTCTTGAGTGTTGCACGTGAGGTGTTCTCTACAGTATGCCGAATGTTTGTCTGCAGCTCATCCGAAGTGTGTGTATGAGTTGTGTAAGCCGCCGACTTCAGATACCCCCACAAGACAAAAGTCAGGTGGAGTGAGATCAGGAGACCGAGGTAGCCACAGTTGCTCGGTAATGATGCGAATGGGTAATACAGATTCCAGATACGCCACCACACTCACACGAGCAGTGTGGGTGCAAGCACTATCCTGTTGAAACCATGCGATATCTTTATCCTCATCTGTCAGAGAATCAAAGAATTGCCTGACAAGCTGCAAATAACGGTCGCTGTTGGTTGTCGTGTTCAAGAAGAGAGTCAAGATTCTCTTTCGAAAAATGGCAACTACATGCCGATCTATTGGGCGTTAAGGTGGGACTCTTACAGCCCTTGCTGGTGTCTATTGACCAATACCGCGAATTTTAAGCATTGACGTACCCGTCCAAGTGAAACCACGCCTCTTCATATGTATGTACAGTATTGATTAAATTTGTACACGAAGAACATCATTCTATTGAGTTTTCGATAGTAAATAAATATCGTTTTTATTATGCTTAGCCTAAGCGATAACAAATACAAATATATGTGCTTTTTCTAATTTTGTATGTACATAGTACATCGTATTTGAATAATATTTCCTTTTTTACTTCTTATTTTTTTGGTAATATTTGTCTCATCCGAACCTGTTTCACCATACAAAGTAAAGGAGTTCAAGAAGAAACATGAATACGTGTAAGTTCGTTACAACAACTGACTGAACAACAGTTACAATGAACACCCGATGTATCATGCTAACAGTTATAAAAATAATGTGTTTGCCACTCAGTTCACTCTTATTGTGACCTGACAGATTGCGTTCCTAACTGAATATAATCATGACCAGACTCAACTGCAAGTAGCCCGTCACCTGGCTGCGAACAAGGGAGAACTGAAAACGACACCGCATGATTATCGGGAGGGACTGTATCAAGCACGCAATCATATTCTCCAACTATACTGTTCGTCTCCTCCTCCTCCCTATTTCAAAAGAAGTCTGAGTGACGAGGCAGAGGCGAAGGTGGAAAGAGAAGAAGCAAGAAGATATCCTGAACGAGCTTCAAGCAGTGACCGCTAGATGTCAGGCAGCAGAGAGACCTGTGATATAGCCTACACCCACCCTTTGAGAAAGCGGTCTTGCCACTGACATACAGCGATATCCGCTCTCTGCCTTATAATTAAAAATCTAACTGGGTACAGAGAGCATATAAAAGTTAGCCTTTATGGTCGTTTCAACCCTATGTGTTGCGTATTCCGACGCATGACTGTTTTCTAGGCGCAAGAATTCTCTTAACCAACCATTCCCGAAGTGTCTCACCGAAAAATAAATATAACAATGAAGTGGACGGTTAAACAGATCAAATCGCTATTTGTTAGCTATGTATAAAATACATTTCTGCGTTGAAACAGTCTTACAAGGTGTATTTTAATTTTATTTCTCATTGTCATAAATATTGACTTCACAGGTTTAAAATACTTTTTGTAAGACTATTTTACAAATCTGAAAAAAAAAAAAACATGTTTGCAAACAGTAAAAAATTGGTGCGTTGACTATTTATGCTCAATACCGACCAAATAACAAAGAAATATAATTACGCTTCACTAACAACGTATGTCATTAACATATATTAAATTTTATTTAGTATTTTCGTCAGTTAAATGCAGTAATGTAAATTATATTATGAACATCAGAATACTGAAACGTATCTCGTCACTATTAGATGAGTATAGACCGGAAAAATCCGCGGGTTCACTGAGTTGTAGGCTTAACCTCCAAGAATATCTTTGTATTCAAGCATACAGTAGCTGATCGTTGGCTGCTCGCTGACACTGTGAAATTGGTCCGCATTTAGTTACATTGTTATTATTGGCTCATTGACATCAAGGTGATGTTGAATAAGTCAGCGGCCAATTGTGAAAGTAGCACGAACTTACAGTTGATGAAATTTTAGCTTGTGCCTGAAAGGATACGGGAATTTTTCAGGTCTCTAGTGATGACTATTCTGAGTTGGTATTAAGCATAGGTGAATGGACGACTTGAAGTACACTCCCACTGACGTCACCGCAGGGGAAAAGTACTGTGGGAAACAAAGGTTGTTTACAAACGTGCTGATTTGTTAGTTGGTAATTGCAGAAAGCAAAAATGTTGCGCATTCATAGATTTACACGCAAGAGTAAAAGTTTGTAGTTTCAATTTCATGGTTAAGATACGCAAATACATAAGATTAATGTTTACCTGAAAAAATGGCAAATTCCAAATAAGTAATCAATTTTCTTGACGTACATCTCATCCGGAACATGTGACGCCAAACAGCTAAATGAAGGTTATGTTCGGTTGCGGTATCCTTGGAGATAGGAATTGTATCCCACACCTGACTGAAGCTCCGCCTCTTTTCAAGTCGTCCGTTGTAGCCATAGATTAGCTTACTTTGTGCGTCTTCGGGGAAAATAAGGAACTCTTTGTTTAACATAGGAGTTACGACTCTTCTGTTATATTCTCCCTCGCGGCGGCTCGTATTTCCGCCGCGGAAAAAGAAATTGGGAATTCAAACGAAACAAAAATTTCGTGAACTGGAAGTTATTTAATACTGGCGAAGGGAATTGTAGAAAGGGTGTGTGGGGGGATAAACGTATGTGATTTGGGGAGGGGGAAGGCCAACCTGCTGAGCTATCGTTTTTAAGAGAGGGTGAAAGGGGTTGGCCACTAAAATATGGCATGTGTACACCCTTCGCAGCACACGATCGGGGAACCGATTCGCCATTTAAATCAAAACATGGGGTTTTGCGCGGTAATATTTGCTGACGATGCGAACAGGTGTTGGGGGGATAAATTGGTACGTCGGAGCGGATAATTTGTTCCGTTCGATACTTGCCAACGGTTGCGTGGCGATTTATGGCGCGGAGTTTGGGAATGGGTGTAATTGAAAGATTTATTGAAACAAATCGGATGCTGATAGTCTAAAACCCCGGTTCTCATTTTATAGTAACATATTAATTAGAGAGTACACATATATGATCTACCCCCCGTCCCCCTCCTTTTTTGATTTCATCACCAATATTTGTAATGGCAGCCACTTATGTACAACGCAAAGTGTAACGACATAGCACTATAGTTATCGCCTCATGTGTTGCGCAGATATCTTACTTATCTACTTATCTTGCTACTACTGTTCTGACCTGCATATTGTGGGCACAAGTTATAATCCCGAGCAGTCCAAACACGATTCCACGTTCACTTGACGTAACATACATAAAATAATACCTGGACGTGGAGCGCAAGAGTGGACCAACTACAGTGCTTTGTTGCCACATTGTACACGTAAAATGTCGTCGTGCAACACTTTGCCACTAACATTTTCGTCTCTAGTTTAGGCCAAGATACCGGTGGTGTGCCTATAATGCGTTTGTTTCTTGGCATTATATATATATATATATATATAATTTATATAATATATACATACATACAGGCTGTCTCTAACTTCGACAGACAAACTTTGGCACGTGAAATGTTATGAAAAATGAAGTAGAAAACATGCAGAACACATAACCCAAAAATTGAATATTAAGAGAGCAATAAGCCCTTGAAAATTGAAAATTGGAATAGTGTTTTCTGAAAAAAATCGGAAACGATGTGACATATAAGGACGAAACCTAAGAACATTGTTTTATGTTATATGGATCTGTCAACCCACAACAAATACTCGTTCAAGCCGTCCGCCATTACGAAAATCACAGGGGTGACCACCCTTGTACGTCGTAAATCTTTGGCGCTGTCTGAATATGAAGGTATTTGAAGACGAATAATTGAGGAGCATGCCATGTGTTACAAAAAAAAAGGTCGTCTTGTTGCAAGTGCGTAGGAAAACAGTTTCCGTCAAAAACGAATCAAGTACTTATGCCAGGTGCGGTGGTACAGTGGATTCTACCATTGGTCTGCACTTTGACATATAAAATTTGACACAAAGTTGACCATAATTTGGCAAACAATTAGGGCAGCGTTATGTATCACGTCATGTTTGATCTAAATTTGCGTAGACTTGTTAACTTGAGACCAATGCTAGAATTCGCTGTAACGCCGCGCCTAGCATAAGTACTTGATTCGTATTTGACGGAAACTGTGTTCCAATACACTTGCAACGAGAGGATTATTTTTGTAATGCATGACATGCTCTTCAATTATTCGTCTTCAAATACGTTCATATACAGACGCGCCAAAGTTTTACGACAAACGAGGGTTATCGCCCCTGTGATTTTCGTAATGGCGAAAGGCTTGAACTAGTATTTGCTGTCGTCCTTGTATGTCACGTGGTTTCCGATTTTTTCATAAAAAACTGTTTCATATTTCAATTTCCAAGGTCTTATTACTTCCTTAACATTCTATTTTTGCGATATGTGCTCTATATGTTTTGTACTTCATTTTTCATAACATTTCATATGTAGTGTTTGTTAACACGACGGCATTGATATCCTGGAACGTGGAGGTCATAGATATGCAAACGCAGCCAACATGAGAGGCAAGTATTTGAACCTAATTGCATATTATTTTATTACTGTATTTAAAATAATAAAATAATTTCGGAGGGCAGTGTTTATGTTGCCATGGGCCTCGCATCCTCGAATAGTGGTCCTGGAAAACTACAAGGTTGTGTAACTGACGAATAAAACTGAAGTTTTGCATTGTAGGCTATAATAACTACCAACATTTCTAGTGATTTAATAAAGTGTTTATTTTGTCTGTCCTGCACTTAAAATGTATATTATCTTACGAATCGTCCTATCAAAAGTAACCTTCGTGTAATTTGTCACGTGCTTTGAATTTACAGGTGTTGACACATCAGTATTCTTAGAAACGGAACCTACTATAACATAGTTGTTAGTGCAGAACATGCAGCTTTTTTATGTACGTTACACTTTGGAAAGTTTTTGTGTTATTTATAACTATGCACGTTATAAAAATTTTCCGCGAAGATAAATATCACCCAAAAATGCCTAGAAAATGTTTAAAAATCAAATAGAATGTCTAGTGTTTAAACCTCGATACTCTTTTCTGCTAAGAGAGATGTATACCTACGGATATCCAAATAATTATAAACCAAACAAATAGAAAATACAATTATAAAATTATTTTGTAAGCCGGTTGTTGAGATTTCATGCTCGAAAGCAAAATTTGTTAACGTTACATCGCAAATTTCTAGCAAAAATAATGCAGTTTGTGAATTGGGGAAATAATCAAGCATCGCAGGAAGCACTTGCATTTTCAGCTTGACGTAGCTAAACACCATTTTATAATTTTACTGAATCTACTGTAAACATTTTAGACATTACGTTTGGTGAATTTTGTGACTGGTGAAAACGTATGTAGTGTTCCGCAGTTTGTATTTAGCGAGATGTCTAATAAATAATTTTTTTTATGTTTTAGTTAACCCAAATCTTAAAGTAATTCATATGCCAAAAAAAAAAATAAGCAATGGTGTAATACAGCTTAAGGTTCGTAACAAATTCACTATTATAATTCGTCAAATTTCGTTGTGATTTTATTTAATTCCGATATAAGTGATGTGCTATTGATCACAATTTTTGTTAAGAACGTCATGACCTTTTATTTGGCGTGAGTTATATTATATGTGTTGGTGAGTTGTTTATTAACTTCGATAGTAAAAAACGACTTCAAAATTCTAATATTATATTTTAACTCGTTCAAATTCTAAAAGTAAAATTTTTATCAGACACAATATAATAGGTAATGTCTAAGAATTCAACAGTAAACGGTTGAGTACGTAAATAAAAAATAAAGACAAATTTTCATGCCGTAATAGGTTCACCAAATTGTTAGTTTTTGGTACTTTTGTGTGTTACTTTATGTGGCAATTTCAAATGCAGATGGCTGGCCACTAAACTGCCAGTTAGGTTTGGTCGCAGAGTTAAGCGAATCATTTTCAGGGCTGAAGCTATGAATTTTCGAGATTTTATAACTGCACGCATAAATCATGACCAAACGCATGTTCACGTGACAAGTAGGCCTATATACGAGCTCGCACAGTGTTGTCAGTTACAGCTGTTAGCTCGTCACGCTCGTATTAATGCAGCGATAATTTTTCTTTAGCCGGGGTTCACTGCGAAAAAAAAAAATTGGTACCAGCGCTCATCTGCCACGATTTCACGCTCTTACATTTCCAACATCTTAACGGCAAGCCTTAAAAACCTTCCCACCTAGTGTGAACCTTCGACACGTCCCAGGTTTGGTCAACACCTTTAGCAGCAAAACTCTGAATTTCTGTACGACTATTATTAATGTTTTATGGTCTGAATGCCTTTAAACCATTAATTTTTTTTAAAAGATAAATACTACTTGATGAAACAGATGGAGTAGTCAATTATCATAAAGTTTGTGTAACTTTATTTAATTCAAGCGATGTTGCTAAATCCGTCAAATCTACAAGTGTTAAAAGGTAACTCTCTACGTTTTCAGAACCCATTAAAATGTTGTTTTCGAATATTATTACGCTAGTCATTAATTGCTTTCACTACACATGATTTGTTCATGTATGTGTTTAAGATGCTAGCAGAACCCGGGACACGTGGTCTTGCCAGTGTATTCATAAAAATGTAAAAATTCAAGTTGGTCGAATTGCGAGCCACACCTTCTATCTCTTTTTTTATATCCTATATGCCATAGAGGGAAGTATTGATGTTGATGCGCTGCGAGGCCATCTAGTGGCGAGTTATAGCAAAATGTATATTGATAAGATATTCTATGTATTCAAATATCCACGTATACCAATTTTCGTGACTATCGACTGAACGCAACTGCAGCTCCATCTAGTGGAGAGAGAAAAATACATATATGTGCCAAGTTTAATTGTGACGGGTACCACGGTGTTTGAGTACATCGATCTCATACATACATGCATGGATACATACAAACTAACATCCATTTTTGAATGTATACACATTGCGTAAAACATGAATGGAATTTATTATATGAGTTACGTATAATCTCTAGTACAAAAAAAAGGTCTGAAAAAGGATAACGTAATGTAAGAAATCAAGTATGAAACTCAATACTCGTATAGTTCACTTACAAATTCCTATATTGCAGAAAGTGGTGACGGGAAGCTAATATTTAGATACGTACGTTTCTGTTGCTGAAACTGTTTTATTGAAGTTTTAATACATCGACATATATAACGTAGTTCAATTTGACGTGACAAGTAATTATATATTTTTTAACATGTTATATCCTTCAGATTCGTTTCGTGTGTTAAATTGTTTACTATCTACGTTTCAGTGAAAAACGTGCTGATAAATAGTCAGTGTTTTCCGCTAAATTATTCTGCGCCTATGTAGTAGGCCTTTTGAAAACCTGACTTTAAAGCAAATTATTAGGGAGTCATTTGACCCCTCTGACCCACTGGTTCCGCCGCCCATACCATGTGCCAACGTATTTTGTAAAATATGTACTTCAGATAATGCCGATCCACTACCACAGCGGCTCATGTATAGAGGTGCGTGAATTTCGCATATTCATCAGGTAGCAGTGTATATTTCTCAGTTCTGTACACGCTCTGGCCAAAATCCAGTATCCATTGGCTTCCAACAATACCAGCGGGTAGCACGTGATAGCTGTGAATTATTTACTTATTTACTATCAGCTTGCTTTAGTCAAATGTGTGTTGAGACAACCGTCGTACAATCACAGAAGTTACACTGTAGTACATGGTATTGGCGTTCAACCTGACCTGGAATATACACGCGAAATTCACGTACCTCTACTCATGTATAGCTAGCAACGCTTCTCGTACATTGTACCTATTAATCATGTTACGGCACATTCTCTGCATCACACCTGATGCCCAGTCAATCTGTTATACACAAGAGCGGATCCAGACGGGTGTCACAGCGTACATGACACACCCCTCCTCAAAAATAAAACCTCACATGGGTGTTCACCCACGAATGTTTTTAGTTTAAATGAATTATCAAAAATGTTAAATAAACTGAGTTTATCTAGCTAATATACTGTAAAATCTTGAAATTATGATTAAATTATGTTCCTTAATAGTCTAGGAATCGAAAATCTAGACCTGCATATTAACAAACAAGTAGTATAGACTCCTCCATGAGGAAAGAGTTTGTAATATCCGCTCCTGGTTGAACAGCGACCTTTGCCAGCAGGTCGTCCTTTGTCGCAATAAGATTCTTTCACAACATATACGTTATACGGCCCTGCAAGGAAAAAATAATGAATTTAAGACCCCAATGCACTTGGCGTATGATCGATGTTGCAGAAAGTCACGCATATTATGTTTTAAGCGAAACTGTTTAGCTTATTTACGTTACATTTATCGAAGAAAATACACGTAGGCTACTTCAGACATTACTTACATAATTTTAAGTAAGCACCATGCTTGCTAAACAATAATTTTAGTGCCTCTTTAAATGTCTGTAAACGGCCTTATTTAAACTACTTTAAGACCAAAAAAGCCACCCAGATTTGAAAAGAGTTAAATATACAAGTAGGGCCTACTATTTGTTGGTCTTTACTACATACTGCCTACAAATAAATTATAGAGCCATCGCTTGAAGTTTCATATAGAATACTCTACTAGAAAACAATACAAGCCGGCCAGTTTAGCGCTCCGCTAGTACAGGCGATACTTTTCCCGTCCAGCTTGGCAGTCTGTCCCTTATCCCTCCATCCCCATCACCAACCAACGCTGTCTCTGTACTTCAAATGCAAAAAAAATAAAACCAGTTAACTGGTCTGTAAGCAATTACCAAATTTTGAGTTGCTGAATTTGATTTACTGTGCGTCGTTAAATAAGTTTAAATTGCATGACACCCTAGTTTTTTCATGTAGCAAGTTTACTTGACCTAAACTTAAAGAATAAAAAGCTTTTTTTTTATTCCAGATACAGCATCTTTATTAATGAATATAATTTGGACTAATATTTTTATTCCCTCCGAAAATTTCTAAGATAATCGTGCACAAATTTAGGGATATCACGTGTACCATAAATAAACCAGTGAAACATTACAATTTATTATGCACACGTTAAAAAGGTAACCGTTATAAAGGACGTTTCGAAAAAAAATTATCACACAAATCGGTACTTCAAAAATATTAATCGAACAATCAGTACGTTTACACATTACCTTCTTCTTGGGCTCCTTAACACTTGTCGCATTGTTATTCCTAGTGAGCGTAAAATTGTTTAAGTAATAAGTATTGCGTATTAAAACAGTTAAATAAACTGGTTATTGTACCGCACTCCCCTTTTTTTCATAGTTTTGCAAGCTACGGGTTACTTATAACGGTGTTGTTTGCAAATATTATTTTTCTCACTACAAATGAGCAGATGTAACGCTTCTTTCATGAAATTTTATTTTTAAAAAACAACAAACATAATTTTTGCTGGTTGCCGATTCAAAGAAAACATTTTTAAAGCGATTTTTAGCCAAAATATTAAATATTACGTTTGTAGGCCACACAGAGAAAACGATTACCAATACTTTTACGTGAAGGGGTTTACGATACCTGCAACGAATTAGGGCTTAAAAAAATAATTTTGTAATACAGGTACATTGAGACACTGGAAAATCGCGAAAATGTTTAAAATAGTCTCCAATAAACTGTAGTATATATAAACCTTGACACGTGTGAACAACAGTTTTGGGACAAATCACACATACTGTGTGTCCAAGCTGTACAGTTCTAACACGGCCTGTTGTAGAGAGAAAAAATGCTACAAATAAACGGTAGCCAATGTTGATACAAAACATTCAGTGTCATATACATCACGTTGGAGCCTAGCAAACAGTCAACTATTCCCGCGATTTTCCAGTGTCTCTAGCAATTGTACTCGCAAGTCGCAGGGACCAGTAGTGGATAGCTCGTAAGCGTACTCCATCATCAGCACTCAGCAGTATGCGACCTTTGCCTAATGAAATGTCAGCGGGTATATGTTTCCCCGCGTGCAAGCGAGGCTGCATTTAAGCCGTACTGTACTCGAGTACTGACTGACGTGCACTTTGAATACGGACAATCCCCGTAGCTTTGTGTGTGCAGTTGAGGATTTGTGTCGTTAGCGTAAGCCTGGAAGTTATCACTTGTCGAGTGTCCTCTGCAACGTGCGGGTGGGTGGATACTAAGTACCGGTTTCTAATTTACACGTTTGACGCGTGAGAACAGCGGAGAGATAAAGAGCCAGAATACCACACTCGAAAAGAAGCATATCGCCTCTATTCGCAGCGCGTCAAACTGGCGAGAAATGTTATCTTTGTAATTTTTAAAATATTTCTCTTATGGGGCTCCAAGCGCTGTATCTGAAATCTCATATTTGGGAAGTATAAAGTTACGGCCACTGGTTCACATTACTGCTGTTTTTTTTTTCGAGTTAAATTTTTAAAATATTGAAATGGGGCAGATGCCGCAAAACCGTTAAATAGAAACGTTGGAAATTGTTTTTACAACGTAGCCTAATTTATTAAAAATAATAGTTTCTATAATTTTGGATAGTTATCGACTTAATTAAATTATAAAAACTTCGGCTACCTAGTTCAAACAATTTCCAATATATCTATATAATGTTTTTGCGATATCTGCTATATTTTCGGATTTAAATATAAAACTTGCTAAAATAACATTAATAAGAACCCGTGGCCTTAAGACCAACACACGCATCTCGTTGTGCATTTTACGAATTCAAATAATAGTATTTTCATAGTTATAGCAGTAAAAAAAAAAAAAAATTTTTGCGTAATTTGAGAGGCTCAAAATCATGTTTCTAGCAAGCGTGCTGAATTTTTAAAATTTCAGAAGCATAATTGCAAGTATGTATTCTTGTCATAGATAAACATAATATGAATAAGTTATGCGGTTACGTGTGACGTTCCACAACACTCTCCACGCGCTAGGCGAAGACTTTTCTAGACTGTTGTCAGAAACTGGAGAACCCGTGTCGAATATTCTTGCATCTATGGTAGTTCAAGAGAATTTATAAGGCTGAACTAAGGTTAATTGTACTAATGGTTAAAAGATCAATGTTGAAAGTTTGGTACAGGGAAAATTTCTTCCGCTTGAGCGCTGGTATCGGTACGGTATGTCAACTGACCAACAACAGAGTTTTCCTGAATTTTAAGTTGCATGAAGTTAATTTAAAACGCGAAAGTAGCTTTCTTACACTTAAAATAATTTTAACGACTTTTGTCATTTCCAAGCCTATTTAAATTTAATCTACATCTTTGTATTTTCTGAACCCTTCCTGATAGCAGCGAAACTAGCGGCAGATATTTTCCCTGTGCCAAACTCTCCCATAAGAAAACACATTTTCTTTCTAACCTGTAGTAGAATTAACCTTAACGGAACCACGTTTATTCCTTCTGTTCGATGACATCTAGGGCTTATATAATTTTCTTTCAAACTAGAGTATTTTGATGTATATAGGCTACGTCATTGCTAGCAAATTTCGCCGTATCGCAGAAAAACCACACTTACATAAAAGGACTATATGCATGTGAGAGTGAGCAAAAAAAAAAAAAACAACAAAATAACCAACAAAGCCAGAAATGGTTGAAGTAAACACACATCCTTCAAATAGCTCCGAAATAGAAGTGCAGTCGGTACACTGTAAATTTTTTTGTACTTGTACAAAGAAAATCTTTGGAAACCAAGTTGCTAAATAAAATTCCTCGTAAAACTACAAAGGTTGTCCTTGTAATAAAGTACAACGTATATGTTTGTAAAATTAAAGGGAATAGCCTTGTTGTACTACATTCAATAAGGAAAAAAAATTCAAATGCTTATTGTACTTCAAAAATAACACTTAACTTATTTATCAAATAACTATTGAATAAAGAACGTTAACATAAAATTTTTTAAAAACAAGAACTAAAGGTGCTGAGTTTTGAACTATTCTCCCCGCTCTTAGTTTCTCCGCATCTTATCCCTAGACCAGACCTGGACTTCTGTACTGTTCAGTCTTTATTTATTTATATACATTCAATGTACAGTTCAGTAATAACTATTTCTTTTAAAACACGCAATTAATATAAACATTCACATTATTCCAGTAAAATGCTTTTCAGAGGTTGTGATCTTTGCATAAGTAATTTCCGGCAAACTTATGATTTTGGTAGGTTACACATTTTTTCAAAGCTTTTTTGCAAACAAAATCCTTTTGAGATTAAAAAATAATAATTTTACAAGGAAATCTTTTAACATTTACAAAAGTTAGTATAACTACAAAGAAGTGCCTTGTAATATTTAAAAAAAAAAAAAGAACTTTACAGTGCAGGAACTGTCGGTATATAGGTAGAAAAAATTCCACTGTAGTATTACAAAGTTTACCTTTGTAACTTTATAAACTAATGAGTTTACAAAGAAAATATTTGTACTTTTACAAGAAATGTAAAAGTATATAGAAAATCTTTGCAAATTTTACAAAACTTTTTAGGGTGTATGTAAAGGAAACCAAAATATGAAAAGGGAAAAATTAAACAAACAAGTACCAAACAAGGTGAATAAAAAAAAGGTGACAACGAAGGTCACAGATAAGGACAACACATTTTCTCGCGCACAAGTCCTTTTATGTAACTGTGGGTTTTTCTGCGACTCAGCAATGTTCCCTAGTAATGGCGTGTATACAACAAAACACTCCCGCTTGTCACACACCCCATGCCATTGCTAAAGGGAAAACTTGACTGTTGGCTGTGTTTCAACGCACGTTAAATTTACCAGAAGATGACTGGCTTTCGCTTTTATGTGGAGCCCAATTTGGCTGACACCATAAGAATCCCGCTGTTGTAATATTTGGTGCCTATTATTGGTTTGCAGACAGATACGTTGTGTCAGATGTGCATCACCTAATCATGTGTGTTGTAAATAACTACAGCGTTTTCAAGGGAATTTCCGTGATATTCCATGCTCTCTACCCATTGCAAATACCATTATTATAACTTTCTAATATATACTGTTTATCAGTTAAGAGGCTACTTCGTATGTTCTCCCAGCTAATGAATACCGTTTATTTTATCCTAAGAAGTTATCATTAGTTTGAAGGCAGTGCGTTATAAGCAGCAAAAAGCTTATAAAAGGCTGAAAGGGAGATTTTAGACTGTAATTTAAAAAAATTAGTTTCCCTTACCGTGATCATTCGGTAAATGGATCGACAGGAACAGTCACCAGTAGCATGTTGCTGCTAATTTAACAACATGGGATGGGTCAAGTGATAAAACCCACCTATGTATATACATAACTGCACCAAGACCGCCAGGAAAGTAAATCGGGAAATTTTTAACATACCATTATTACGAAACTAAACGCTGTAAGGCTGTCACTAACACTGGACTTCACGGGTTACGATAACCAATGCGTGTTGCCTAAATCATCCTGTAACTTTGCCTTGTCCCGCACAGATGATCGAAAAGTGTTTCGGTATACGTAATTTCACTTCAAAGCGTTCGTGTTTGTTCTCTTTATCGTCACTTCTCTACAGGAAACACTCTTCTGTGGCGGTTCTAGCCAAGAATTTTCCTTTCGTTATTGTTTTGTTGCAATCTGTTAACTGCCTTTAAGAGATCATTTATTGTGTAAGGAATGGAAGATGGCCTAACTATATTGTTTATAAATCCGTCTGTGGTAAAACTTAAATTATCATATAAATTGGCCTATAGAAGTTTCTGATATGAATTTTGTAGTTTTGTTTAATTATTTGTACTGTGATACTTAAGGGGAATTAATATTGAAATGTAACTGATTTACATCAGTCGAACTCGTGTTTCTGAACCCTGTGTGTCTACCTGATGACGGGAATAGATTGCAGTTCCCGAAACATCGTTATACTGTCTGTCTGGAAAACTACTGTGTTATGTTTCGTCTCATCGTTGTGTCCCTTTGATGTTTTTCTGTTCGTGTCTGATATCTGTTGTTTTTTGTTTCATCTCATCGTTGTGTCTTTTGTTGTTTTTTTGTTCGTGTCTGATGTAGGCTATACTGTTTTTATGTTTCGTCTCAACGTTGTGTCGCATGCTAACTAGGGTTTCTTTTAGATTTTTTATTTTTATTTTATTATTTTCACATATTAACTGTTTGTTCCTTGTTTTATTTTACCCGATTCCATTTTTTAAATTTTATTTTGTGCATGTATCCTGTTAACTACAGCATACTCTGCTTATTTATGGTTTTCCATTATTCATAGTTTTTTTTTAAGTCATATATTTCGCAATGGAGTACGTCCAAGCAACTAAATCCAGCCATGCACTCCTATTGCACAGTTCTTTCAAAGATCATATGTTAACATATTTCACACACAAACTATTTAATTGCGATTTATTAAAAGACAGACAAGTTAATTTTTTTTTGTATTTGATGGTATACAATATCAATCCAATTATTAAAATTAATAAATAAAATAAAGCGTTGGGCGTATCAAATTATTTTCAATGGAGTCAAAATTATTTGCAAATAAAATTCACGGAAATATCAGAAAAATGCAAAATAAAACGAACTAATTAATTTAGTTAAAACAAATGAAAAAATAAGGAAAAGTTACATTCGAATGGAAAAAAATTAAGGAAAATTTACATTTAATAGATTCCGAGGCTGCCAGTTTACGGAAACAATATAAAAAAAAAGTCTTCGTCAATAGCTGTCCAGTAAACCACAAAACGCCATTATATTTTGGGCTTTTATCTTCAGTGACCCTGAATGAAAAGGACGGGTTAGAATTTACAGGGAACTGCAGTTTGCCGAGGTTAACGCAGTGGGGCTTTCGCGGGGTTTCTGTAACTTGCAGGAAGTCGTGTAACGTAGGGCGGCTGCGAGGCTAGGGTTGCTCACGGGAAGAGAGGTTTTTAGACGTACGGAAGTTAGGGGATGGTAAAGGGGAAGGAGGTTTAGGGAGGGTGGAGTTTCAACCCCCAAGGTCGGAAGGGGAGGCCAACAATTTGACAGGAAAGTAATATTAATGATGGTGAATTCTGGCGAGACAGCGGGAAATGCGGTGAAAGGGTTGCGTGATGGTGTGTGGTGTGTGATGTGGGTTGTTGTGGGGGTGAGGGGAGGGGGGAAGTGTTGCATTGACGAGCCGAGGGGTGTGTGGAAAGGGAGGGGCTGTTGTGTGGGAGGTGTTAGACAGGTGAACAGAGGTCGCGAGCACGTTATTCGTTGTACAATAGTACTCTAATACATTCACAGGTCCTTGCTTTGTACAACGCGAAGTGCAGGCACCTACCTGCTCGTTAGAGGCTCCAGTATTGATGGAGATATAAGGGCGACCTTCAAGCGCGCATCAGATGCCGCATCGCCACAACGAGCCATGCACTGAACTAGTGTGCAAGATTCCCGCAGATCTGTATTACTATTGTACGAGTGCATGGTATGATAAATAAACGCTGAAAACATCAATTGATTTCGAAGCCAATATGGATAAAATACTGAATGACAATCCTAGATAACGGTATTTGCCAACTTTATGAGTAAATATTTATCCATAATTACTTATTCGTTACGCGTGACCTCTTGCGCCGCAGTTAAATGCACGAGGTTTTTGCGTCAGAGTTTGTGCCTCAAAAGTTCGTAACACTGGAAACAATTTCGTGTAAGACGTTGGCTAAAACTATTGTCAAGTGTTTAATTTTCGCAAATTGGCTTTAAGAAACCTACAGTTAGTCTATGGATTAATGCTTTAGGCGTTGAAATATGTACCACCCCCTCTTAAGGGCGCGGTCTACCGCAATTTTCATCACCAATTTTTTTATTTTTTATTTGTACCAGATTTTTTTCTTATTTTAGACACAACATGTGACTAAATTTGGCTCTTATGAAATTTTTTTATCTCGTATAGTTTTCGTGTAATGGCTTGTTATAGTCATATTTTGTATGTTTCCGTTTTAACGACTACACTAAAACCAACTGATAATTATAACAAACTCAAAAAATCACAGTTGATAAAGACATTACAGGCTACAATGTCATGCTCATAAAAATAAATAATAAAAATTATTTGTATTTTTAAAAAAGTATTGAATTTTTTAAAATTGTTATTTTCAGTTTCAGCAATATAAAAAAAATAATTTTTTATTCTTTATTTTCATGATTATGACATTGTAGCCTGCCATTACTTTATCCACTGTGATTTTTTTTAGTTTGGATTATCAGTTTGTTTTAGTGTAGTCGTTAAAACGGAAACATGCAAAATATGACTTTAACAAGCCATTATGCGAAAACTATGAGAGGTAAAAAAATTTCATTAGAGCCGAATTTAGTCACATTTTGTGTCTAAAATAAGAAAAAAAATATCTGGTACAAAGAAAAAATAAAAAAAAAGTGATGAAAATTGCGGTTCACTGCACCCTTAAGCGGTTGCCATATAATTGTATTGATGAAAATTCTTGAACAAAGTTCAGTGCACGTTTCAATCTGTGTTTTACATTTATTGGTTAGAACATTTTTAAGTGCGGCACTCTGAAATGGCGCCGTTATTGCGTTTTGATTTTAAAATAATTTTAACATACGTAAACCACTTGTGCAGACGTTTTAGGAGAGTAAATTTTTTTTCATCAAAATGTGAATATGTTTTGAAATTCGGTTATTACAGAGTCCTGGATATTATCGTTCTAAAAATTACAGTTAAAATTTTTTATGGATTTTATGATTTCAATCTCTTAATGTTCTAAATATACTTTTTAATGTTTTACTCGAAAACAAAACATTCTACCGTCCGTTGCTATATAAATTAACGTCTGCAAACAGAATATCTACAGGGCAAAAAATCCCACTGAATTATGATTGAGTAATTTAGATTTTATCGACGATCGAGTATTCCAGTTGTTCGCTCAACGCCTACCTTTCCATTACGCTTAAGGATTCATGCCAGTATTTACGTGGAGAGATTTCAGGAAACCATGGAAAACCTACTTCAGGATGGCCGTGGCCGAGTTCGAAATTGGGTCCTCCCGCTTTCGAGTCCTACGTGTTATCGTTGCGTCAGCTTGCTAGGTAAAACTATGCAAAGATTGCCGATCGATTGTACACTGTAAAAAAAGTGAGTAATATTACTCATAATATGTATGGTAATATTCCCCAACCTTGAGAGGAAAATCTGATTTCCGAACATGCGTGGAAATTTTTGCAAGTTAGTGTATTCGCCACACAAACCACTCGGAAGTTTCGCTCGCGCGTTATGTCAAATTGTCCTAGAGGTCTTGCGCAAATACGTAATGAAAAATTACATTACCAGTTGAGTAACTTTCCTTGACACGTGTTGAGTAATTTTCCCTCACTTGTAGAGTAAATTTACCAAAATTTTTTTTACAGTGTAGACTCTTGAGCACAGCACGACATTCCAGTAATAGGCTGCAAATGAAAATACGAGTGGATACGGTCGATCCTGACTTTATGTGCAGGCCGAATGGGACCATTCGCCTCCCACCAAGGCGATCCGGGTTCCATTCTTGGCGGGGTCGGTCCCCGGATCTTCGCATGTGGGAATCGTGCCGGACGATTTCGCTGACGGCGAGTTTTCTCGGGGATCTCCCGTTTCTCCCGCCCCTACATTCCAGCGCTGATCCATAATCACATCATATCACCCCTCACCAGAGCTATAGACCTTGATGTAAGCGCTGACCAAAATCTCTCACTCGCTCACTTTATTGCAGTGAACGCCGTGTGGTCAGTATGTGTTTTTTAGGAATTCTTGAGGCATTTTTGACCACGTACTCTTTACTGTAGTAGCATCAGTGGCGAGTCCTTACCAATGGCTGACGACAAACTGCTGATAATTTCAATGTACCATACTAAGATATATACCGTGACGCGCGGAAAACCAGAAAAATTAAAACAAGAAAACAATCTTATCTACTTGACATAAAAAGATACGGACCGTTTGTCGACTAGATAGCGGAAATAGTGATTAACACCATTAGCTACGAAACTTTTTTAATTCATAGCGGAACAATTACAATAATTAATTTCAGAGATACATTTTGAAATTCAAAGAAAAAGAAGAGTTTATGCTCTATAGAAAATTATGCAAGTATTTACTGTAAGTGTTTGCTTTAAGCATAACACTTTAGGTCAACATTCTCAACAAAAAATACGTTATTAAAAACCTGAATTTCACTTCTGTAATATGAATTTTTTTTTGTTGAATTTAATTTTATATAAGTTATATTTTTCACTATGCAAAAATGTTGTATGTTTAAGACACCAACTATGTAAAAAAATTTACTGGTGTACTGTGACGTTCTCACGAAAATTAAAATATCATTAAGTTAGAAAAGTTGTAATTCACATTTAGGTTCCGTCCTATCAAACTCCTTGAGAATTTGTAGTAGACTAATAAACGCTGAAAACACCTACTGAAATATTCACGTTTTTGAAAGTCAATATGGAAAAACTACAAAACAGTCCTAGATTATGTTTTCTAACTGTATGTGCAAACATTTATTAAGCGTGAACTCTTGCACCGCAATTTAATGTACGAGATTTCGGCGACAGAGATTGTACGTCATAACTACACATGTGAAAATTAAATTCCATACCAAATGATAAGCAATACTTGTTAGTATATATTTAAGAAGAAATATTTTTGACACCAGATCAGAAGTGGAAACGAAACACATTATCAGTGCTAACTCAGTTACAGCCTGATTTCTCGAATGTAGCCCGACTGACGTGGTTAGCAGTGCGTCAACTATTGGAGTCCACAGAACGTGGCGTTGTCAGCCGCCGTTCATTCTTGTCACGTGTTCCATGCTGGCGGTAAAGTTACTGTCCTTCAATTACGATATCTTCCCCTCCCTTCTTCCGGAGTGGACCCCTCCCCTCCTTTCCTAACATGAGCATCCTCATTCCACCCCCTTCTCCCTCCGTCCATTCTCTTCCTGGCAGGCTTTGAATCAATCATCGGCCATCAGGCCCTACCCGCGAGAGGGGGTTGAGTCAGACAAGGAGGGGTGGTTTTCAGATTGTCTGGAGTGGGGAGGGGGGAGGTTGCCATGCTGTCCGTGTTGCGAGCGTGATTCTACTCGCATACAATCGCCGTTTCAGCGCTTTTGTTCGCGTCAGTATCACCCCTACACCCTCTTCCCAAAACGCCCAGAATCATTCATCCAGCATCATTCCCCCCTCCACCCCCTTCTGTCTCTCACAGCGTCCAGTCATTGCCCGCCCTTCTGATCGTAATCCCAAAGAGCTCATTTCTGCCCGGGCAGGTAATATATCATTATTTTTCCTCGCCCAATTACCGCGAGCAGAATGGGCGGACGAGAGTGACGGTTACTGTATCGGAATACTTTTTTTTTTTTGCAGGGCGAAGAGGGGATACTGTTGACGGGTGTTACATGGAAGGCGCAGATATGTATAGGCGTTGCCACATATTGTTGTTCATTTGCGTCAGCTGTCACACTGTGTCACGTGGAACCAACAGAGACGATATAAAAGTGCCGATATCCTATGTTATTGTAGCAGACACTTGTTAGATACATCTCATGTAAAAATGGAACATTACACAACATGGATATGTGATATAAATGTATTCTCCAAGCGATAGCAACGTATTTCTCGCCTGTAAACATCTGCAGTATTTTCATAATTTCACATTTGCACATGGAATGTTTACCGATATTTTAAGTAAAGTAAAAAAAAAATTAACGTAAATTTATTTTACATGTACAGAAAGCCAGTTATACTTTCATTTATGGGTAAATCAATTTTCACGTGTAAGTGAATTTACATGAAAGATGTATTTGCAAATATCACATAAATATAAGAACATGTGTATGCAGCTGCACAAATTTTGTTCATACTGTTTATGTGTGTAACACAAAAATCCTAATTGAAATTTTATTTATTAATTTTTTACGAAGTATGTGGTATAGCACAAGGTGAGTCAGTACACTTACCACTACATCACTAAAGTATAATGAAAAGCGTCAGTTTTCTACATGTCTCGAACATATCGTTGAAATGTTAGCGGGTACGCAGAACGTTCTACGCATGTACGAACATTTTCCCTTGTGAATTCGTGAAATTTAGCAGTTGTGTGTGTGTGTGAGCAATTTAGCAGTCGTGTATGTGAATTTTATCAATCAGAAAAGTAATTTTATATTTTACGTGAACGAAGATAAATTTCTCGTAACGTTAGGAAACAGCACTAAGTAATTATCACATAAATGAATTTCTTTTTAAAGTATCGAGTATTTTCGTAGTTATGAAAATTAATGTATCATCCGAAAAATGTTCGTAATCTGCGTTTTCTGTATTATTAGTTTATTATTGTAAATTATATATGTAAAATACCATATCAGTTACAAATATCGCACTAAATGAAGGGCAGGATTGCAACATTTATAAAAACGTATGAGTGTGTTATGTAACTATGGAATGTGTGCAAAATCAACCAATTGAAATAAAAATTATAGGTTAATTCAAAAATATATTCATATAGTATTATGATATAGACACAAGTCAAGCTTTGCTTTGCTGACTAAAACTATAGTTAAATTTTTTTTTTAATCATAGAGAGTCAGCAAATAATAAAAGAAAATTGAAAAGCATGATTGGTGAAGTATATACGTAAGCACACAATTAAATGAACCTACATTTTTTTTTTTAATATTCTGTGCCAAATTATAATGCATTGGGGCAGTAGGCGTAGAATAAATGGCATTGTTTGGTCAGTGTAAATATTATTTTGTACATGGGTTACAATACGTATGTATCCTGTTTGGAGAATTTCTATTATGTTATTAATTCTACAAAAATGATGCAGCTGAAATTTTTGTAGAAGCACACTGTTTTTCACTAACATGTTAGATTTTTTTATTACTTTGCTCTTTCACTTTATAAAACACTAAATTATTTCAATTAGTTTATTTTGCAAAGAAAACATGCATATGACTAATTTTGTCGTTCTGGTGATTTCTTTTGTACATCTCAAAGCCAATAACGAACGTGTTTTATACTCAGTAACTAGTGACTTGAAAAATTTGCGTTTTGTTTTGTGTTCAGGATATAATTGGAACAAGTGTCACAATTGGCCCTGGACGCATTTAACATCTCCTGAGCCAAAAATAAAGAAGCAAATAACTGCAGGCCCATTGACCGTGTCGGTGAACAGCTGATATGTAACAGCTGTCTATTTGAGTACACGAATATTCTTAGAGGCTATCCAAAAGGTCACTGAAACCGCGAATTTTTCCGGTCTCTATCCATATCTAGAGATGTTGGTTTATCGCGGGAAAACGTGACTGTTTGTTGGGTTTCAACGTACTACGTTCAGCTTATGAAAAGATAGGCAAAGTAGAAAAAATACATCCTGGCGTCTGTAATTCAAACCTTTGGCTGTTGACACTTGTAGTTATAGCATATCGTTACGTATCAAATTTGCATTCATTCGGACTACAACGTCCGCAATCGGCCTTAGTCTCTTAATTTATGATGGAGGGGGGGAGGTTTGTCCCTGCAAAATTTTTATTGTTTTAAAAGTTTTATTTTTGTACGAGACATTGTTTGTTTTATAGGCATACATTGTCACTATTATTTACAGTAATCAAATTTTTCTAGCTTTCACAGTTTTTTTTATAATGACATGTCAAAGCCGAAATTCGCATAAAACGGTTTTATGCAATAAACAAAAACCAACTGACATACAGAAGTGAAATAATTCATACTGTAGGGCAATGTCGCGGGCTATGACGAGACATGAATAAAATCACTGCATAGAATAATTTTTTGTATTTAAAAAAATTGCTGAATTTGAAATAAAAAATTGAAAACTTCCTGTATGTTTTTAAAATACAAAACATTTTTAACATGTTTAGTGTAGCCCGTAGCACTTTCCTTCGGTGTGAATTATTTTGTTTCTGTAAGTCGATTAGTTTTCGTTTCTTGTATAAATCGGTTTTGTGCAAATTTTGGTTTTAACTTGTCACTATACACAAACTATGAGCGTCAAGAAATTTTCATTGCTGCGAAATATTAGTCACAATGTATGTCTACAAAATAAAAGATATCTCGTACATATATAAAAATGATAAATTAATAATAAATATGTTGCGTGCTTCCTTGCCCACCGCTTGCCTTGCCGCCTCTAGCGTTAAGACACTCAAGTTGTCTCTATATTGCACATGATAACTTCTCTTAAGGTTATGCTCCACTGTTTCAATTATTTTTAAATTAAATTTTAATCCCGAACGATAATATATATCACAAATATATCTGGCAGTTTTTAAAGTGGTCTTTATCAAGTGTGCTCATTTGTTTCAAGGTAGCAAGTACTGTTGTTTAATTTATTATTTAACTAACGAAAAGCTGAATAGTTGAATTTTTAGACGGAACCGTATAGTTTCGTGCTTTGACAAAATTAGCTGTCACGACAAAATCCACTTACAAAATTACCAAACAGAGTTTTGATATCTATTCTCGTTGAAGGTTTAAAAAATTGAATGAAAGCTCTGAAACAGTAGAAACTGAGAGCATGACATAAAATAAGAGATCAATGCTAGAAAAAAAAACGTTTTAATTTTTATTAAATCAAATAACACCCCACGCAAGAAAAAAAACTTAATTCTAGGAGACGGCAACCTTGCGTGAGGATTTTATTGCACAAAATATCTACTGTAGGAAATGAGGATATGGAATACGGTCGTTTTTCTTTTAACTATATGATGCAAGTAGCACGAGTCTAATGGACGACTTGAAATGGCGCAGCTTCAGTCTGGCGTGGGATACAATTCTTATCTCCATGGATACCGCAACCAAACATAACCTTCATACAGGCGTTTGGCTTCACATGTCCCAGGCGAGATGTACGTAAAGAAATTTGATTATTTGTTTGGCATTTGCCGCTTTTACAGGTAAACATTGATCTTATACCTTTCCGTATCTTAGCCATGAAATGAAACTAACATTTTTTTACGCTTGCGTGGAAGTCAATGAGTGAACACAATTTGTAATTTCTGCTTCCACCATCTAATAAACCAGCATGTTTGTAAACAAGCTTTGTTTCCCACAGTACTCTCCGCCTGCGGTGTGACGTCAGAGGGCGTGTACATCAAGTCCTCCATTAGCATACCGGCCCTTCTATAGCCTTCTTATAGTACATAAATCGCAGGCGTTAGTGTAAACCATTCTATATGAGGTGTGTGAAATGGAATACAACTAAATAGCCTGTGAAAAATGAAATGGAGTAGTGTGTTGAAAAATTTAGGCCAATGTCAGAAATAACTTGTTCTATTAGATAATATTTCTGCTGTAGAACA
>PNEQ01053210.1:106704-142701 GCA_003012365.1 Medauroidea extradentata
TAAAAACTATTAAATTGTAAAAAAAAAAAAATTGACATAATTGTATTTATGCGTACAAATAAATATAACTTGATCAATTTCATTGTGATTTCCAATTACTTCCTTCTCTATATACATCCAAATCTATTAAACAAATGAAATTAAAATTTTCTTTTGAAAAATGATACCATTCCATCAGTATTTTCTTAAGACGTTGTCGTTGTCGTTCAACTATCGTCAGTAAACCGACTTTACAGACAACCAATTTTTTTTGTTTGCTACCTGCAAAAATTTAACTACATAGATTTAAAACTATAATGCTTTAAATGGCAAATTATCCAGCAAAACCTTTGCCAAGGGTTCAGGTTCATCCCCTACCCCTTTTATCTTAAAAACGGCTTAATTTGCTCTATTTTGCTTCTTTAAATCTAAATTTCCCAGGGGAGGAACTTTGTAACTTCCGCTTAAATGGAGGGGTGGGGGGTTTATAGTGGATCATTGTTAAATTATAACATTCCCAGGTTAACCCATCACAAAAAATTCTAAATCCTATCTATGACACTGTTAATCACCCCTCCCCCCCCCCTCGTGCAAAAAGTTTGGTTGCGCCCCCGCCAAAGATGGTTGTTCTATGGATTTTCCATATTGACTTTAAAAACATGTAGATTTATGATAGAATTTTATTTAGCGTTTATTTATCTATCACACACTGTTAAGAAAAGAATTAAAGAAGAATTTGTCAACGGAGTTTCAACGGTAAAATTGCTCTAATGCCCTGGTGAAGGATGATCACATGCCGAACCAAGGATATAGGGACTGTAATAGGTTTGTATGCTGATAACGTCGACAGAGTATATGTGTCTGCTTCTCTTCCCTCTGACAATCACTTCGCTCCCTCCCCGCGTCATTCCCCTCGTCAGCCACCATGAATATCTTACCAATCTTGCTGTCACCACGTGATCGATACCTCTCGCAGGGGCAGCTCTGGATTACTCACATGCGAAAATAGACCAGTAGCCTCACAGAGGCGTTCACGGCATGTCTGCTCGACGTTCTCTGCTGCAAATTAAAATGCTGTAAACTAAAATATTGTAATAAAGATTAAGGCTAGGTAGTTTAATTCACATTGGTGGAAAAAAACTCAAACAAAATATTTTCAACCGCACGGTTTGAAAAAATGCAAGAATAATAGCAGTCAATCGATTCATAATCCTACGTAGGCGTTTTGCAAAGTTATGCACCGTTCGTTCGCAAAATATAATGATTTCTTGGTTTTGACTAATTTTCATAACAAAACTGATGATGTTTTGTGTGCCAAACAGTGACAAATTATGAAGTTTTTTGCTATCAATTGAAATGTTGTTAAATTTATTAATTAAATAATTTTTCATTTCACTAGTACAGTAATTAATTTGCCCTTAGTGGTAGTGTACAGAAAAGCAGGTGAGTGTAGATTATGTAGAATAATAATGTTTGTAGTATTAAATATAGAAGTGTGTTTAGTCTTTCTGGCTTTCGATGGTAAATTACTCTCACTTACCATCCGGCAATCTGCATCTGAAAATACATATTGAAATCCCAAGAAGAAAAAGAAATTAAGATGAATAAAAGAAACTGAAATTTATTAAAAAAAAAATTTAAGTGAAAAGAAACAGATGCTGTGAATTTAAAATCCAGGACTAAAATACTCTCTCTCTTTCTCTCTTTATTTCTCTCTCTCTCTCTCTCTCTCTCTCACCCTAAAAAAACACAGACGTTTGGCAAAATCTGAAATTACGTGAAATACTGATCTAGAAAATAAGTTAAAGTTGAGAATAAAAATAGAGTTCAGTCTTTCTGAGTTACGTTGCTATCGGCTATAGTAAAATGAAATCAAGTTAATAAAGCTCAGGGTTTGCATGAGAGTCCTTTCAAGACTTCTGGGTAATACGCAGCTATGCAAAAAAATAGGAGTCAATGCTGAACTCAGAATAATCATGAAATAATGTCTCAGATACATTTGCAAAACACTTTAAAATTATGTTTACGTAGGATACTTAGCACAACCACTTGAAATTCATTAATATTTGTTGGTACTGAGTAGCACAAAATTACGTGAAGCAAATGTCATTGGAACAGTAAAGATGGCTATCCTTACATGGAGAAATCCCTCACTGGCTTCATGCTCACTCAAAACTAAACAGTCAAAAATTATGCTGGCCACTTCTTTACAACGGCAACACAAACTTCGGCAAAATATGCCGACTAAACTAAACGCTCCCTGTAGCGTCTATTTTATGTTGGCGGCAGAGAACCCCCCATCTGGGCTGAGTTCTGCCGAAATACGTCTATATCCATTCGAAATTCAGGGAAGAAGAAGGAAATTGTCTCGAAATCGAGGCTACAAGAACGTTCCTTCACACCGAGGTTCGAAACCTCGTCAGTACTTAGAGAATACATCACTATTCCAAAGTGAGAAAAAACAAAACTAGATTAACTTATATTTTATACAAATAAACTTCGAGAGAGTATTTCCTATCTATAAATAAAATTACAATGAACAAAAAAATTAAAGATAAAGATTTTTAAATAAATTAGATATTAGGTAAAACCTATGGGGCGTAATTAAATAATTATTGAAAGTACATACAAATTAATAAAATCATGTCTTGAAGTGTCTCTGAACATACATAATATAACCAAGGGAAAAAAAGCATGAAATACTGTAATTCCATTACACAATAAAACAGGCACAATTCATGATATATTTGTGACAAAAATTAAGGGATTCTTCGGTATGAAATTTATGTTTTAAAAATAACTTTCTAAATCACTGTACAAACACCGGACGTGGCCTTTATAATAAGTCTAGTCTTAAGAAAACTCTTAGGCCTACTAAATATGGTTTAAGTTTTTAAATTATACTAATATGTAATACAGAATTTTTTTTTTCAAATAAATATTTTTTTTCTTCTTCTTCAAATTGTAATATTTAAATACCAACGAGACTTCAAGTATAGAAATATATATTTGCTTTCCGTTCCAGTAAAATTGCGAAAATGTGAACAAATAAGTAAGCATGACTACCTTAAACCAAAACTGTTGGTCAATATCATCCTGATTCGAACAGTTTTCGAAATATGAATAAATGTATGGCAATAATTTTGACAAATGACAGTGCAATAATTTATTCTGTAAATCAGAAACCAGTGTAAATATTAAATATCATGAGACGATTTTCAATAGGCATTTAAATAACGTATTTGTTTCGAAAAGGCTTATTTGCATAACAAGCGAGACAACTTAACAAAGTAATCAAGCAAATAAAAATATATAACACATAGATCTGTAGTAATGTACGTCCTAAGCAATTACAAATTTAAATTAACTATCTGATTTTCTGGAACCATTCAACTGTTAAACGATATATAAATTCGTAAATAAGTTACTGAACAATGTACAGTATAATCATCTTGTTATTTATGAACGATTCTTGCAATGAGGACGAGTTAAACTAAAGGAGTATTTGAATTCGTTCGCTTTCCTCGAGGTGTCTGTTTCTGTTGTTTCGTCTACATCCAGCTTTTTTGTTGTACATTTTATTTTGTCTGTTGATCCGAACGTACTGACGAAATTACTTTTGTGGATTCAGCTAAGTTATATATTTATTCATTTTTGTTTTAGTGCGTTGGTGTTCGTTTGTGTTTATTTATTTATTTATTTTGTAATTCACTGACTGAATTCCTCTTGGAATTGTATTTGTTTACCTGTGTTTGCCTGTTCAAAACAAAGTCCTTTGTTTGTTCACTTGTCTGTTTGTTTGTGTGTAATCTCTGGTTTTTTGTGACATACCATTTGCTGCAGTGGCGTATGTTCAAAATATTTCCTTAGTTTTTAACATATATCTTCAACGTATAAACCACTTTCATTTACTGGTTCGAATTAGTTCTGTAATTTTATATACGCTCGTAACGCAGACCAAAACTATGCCAAGAGTTAAATAAATGACAATGTAAATATAGGGTTATACATATAGGCTATATAGTTATACTATTTGTAATAACATTTTAGGCGGTATTAAATTATTGCATATTTTTAGTGAATTATCTCTTTAAAATTTGTTCGGAGTGCACTTGTTCAATGATAACAAATACCCGTGCTGTGAATGAGATATTTTTTGTCAACTCTTAACATCGAGGCCTTCAGCGCTGGTGAGAGGTGTCATGAATTGAGTATGGAGCAGCCACGGAATGAAGGGGCGGGAAAAATGGGAGATCCCCAAGAAAACCCGCTGACCAGCGACATCGTCTGGCACGATGATCTAATGCGAAAATCCGGCTTTTTACGAAACCAGTCCAAAAGTCAGCGTTATAACACCATTCTAATTAAAAATCCAGTTTCTAAGCCCTTAAACATAGCTAAAAACGTCATTTTCAGACTGTCTTTTTCATATTGTACTAACCCGAATGTATGCGAAAGCCAATTAGAAACTTGCACTGAACTTTGCTACAGACTTTCTGCCAATGAAATGATATTATCACCCGTTAACGTCTCATAGTAAAAATGTATAGTCGGGAATATTGTACGCTAGTACAGCGCTTGGCTCGTTGAGACGATGCTGTATTTGATGCGTGTTTAAAGGTCGTCCTTTTAGCTCCGTTACTTCTGAGATTCTAATGCACAGGTAGGAGGCCCCTTAAGTAGGTTAGCTTGGCGGTATTGTGTATATTGACCCTATTGTCGACCCTATTAAAAGGTCCCTACAACATTCTTCAAAATTGAAAATTTCACTGTGTAATATGACTCCAGGATTTTGCCAACGTATCTCGTAAGTAAGGAGTAAACATGAATGATAAAATGAATTAATTTTCAACAAACCAATGTTATATATATACATGTACGTAGGGTAGAATGTAAATCGCGGAAAAGCTCGAGGGTGTCAGACCTAAATCAAGAATAATAAATATAGCAACCACCCCTCTATTGTCAATATTAGAGGCTAAAAACCACTGTGAATGTTGTGTTTATGAACAAGTGAAGTGACAATAAATGAACAACCGTGACGAAATGATACGTTAACATTTCCGGATTCAATTCAGATGCATAATGATACGTACGCAGGCAAAATAACGTGACCACCATCCCATACCATATGAGTCACCTCTGGTATTATGCATGTATTTCTGTACCTACACACACCTATAGTAACCCATCGTAGTGAACAAGGAACCGGAATGACATAAGAAACAAAAAAAGGTCCACTTGTCAGAACACGCAGTGATTACACACTTGTATTTACATTCTGGAAAACATTCTTACTTTACACGTAACAAGTTTAAAAGGAACATGTATACAAAGTGTAAGCTATCTATCCTAATTCAGGGAACCAATTAAATATCGCTTTTTATGGGTGCAACGCAAAATTTGCACCTGCGTTGCATGTGGTTGAGCTGCATTGGAATTATATTCTCACGTAATACCATAGAAGAAGCGTTTAACTTGCTCTACTCTTGTACTGGGCTGCAAATATCAGGTGGCGATATTTAATCGGCCCCAAGGAACGCAAACGACGCACAACCGCAGCCTGCAAAGCGCACAAGCGATCGTTTGTTACGTGCACCACAGCAGCATGCAGTCAGGCAATTCCTTTAGGTTCACGGTAAACTATAATCCCAACAAGAAGAATGTTAAGATACTGAAATCTGGTGACACCCAGGACACAGGTCAACTCCTTACAATCCACTGGTATGGACAGATGTGATTCATTTTCCGGTGAGATTCCTACACTGGTGCATTACAGTGCAGCAGCTTACCAGTTCGCGCCTAGAGTAACTCATTCCACACTGCCCTCCGAGTTAGTGCGGCTGTTTAGCTGTAGGCGTGGCGAACAACCTGTGCATATCACAATGTTTCTTTTCGGGATTTTGACTGGAAAACACCAGTAGACAAGCGTGGTTAGTGGACAGAAGGCATAATTTTACAGGAACGAAATACATTTTTTTTTTCGGGATACGAAATCGGTGGGGAAGGGTGACGGAAGGGGTGTTGTTTTCGCTGACTCACGAAGGGAGTTTAATAATCCTGGCGTTCTTGAAGGGATGAACAATGGAGGGCAGTGCGCATGTCTGGCATCAGGCGAGAAACGAGAACAATGCATGAGAAATGGATTGATCAAGTGGCGGCCAGGACGGAATGCGCACGAAGGTTGGTCGACGGCGAACCCCCCTCCTCCATCACTTCCCAAGCGACGCATTATTGGGGCAGCTCTTCTCCGGCACGCGCTAGGGCGGTTGCCTATTCAAAAGGAGAAAGCAAATAACCCCTTTTCCCTGTCGCGGCTAATGTCGGACAATCCATCACGCAGGTGTCAGCGGTGGGGTGAGAGGGGGTGGTGTATCCATCCCGCCCCTACAATATAAGCATCAACCCCCCCACCCTCCAGTCGCCTTAGCGCCCAGGGCGATGACAATGAAGAAGAAAAGTAATGGGGGACAGAAGGCATGTAAGGGATGATTTATCAGGACCAGCAACTCGAAAATGTGCAGCAATCTTTCCCCTTAGGACTAACTCACTTCGCTATATCCTCTCCCCGCCACTTTTATCAACCCTGTAAGAAGAATCGCGCTTGGGAGGCGCACCGTCACTCAGATATCGCTTTTCTGACAAAAATAATCTGACGTACATTACGACGCAAAACTTCCGCGTGCACCACAGATGACTGGGTCCACTTTTTTTATGAAGACTCGTGGTTTAATGCAACTGAGCTGTGTAAGTAATATTTTGATTAGAAGCAATGTTTTCTAAGAAGATGATTAGTATTTTGTATTTCTTGGTAATACTTTCTTGTTAGTATGGTAGTCATGGTGATCGTAAAATAAATTTCATTTTCCTCTATACTGGAACACTTATTTGTGCCTCCAGTTGCCACTGCCTTCTAATGAGTAATTCTCGATGTTCAAAGACTGTTCTGTAGATGCCGTATGATAGTATTCTGTGATCACAATGATATATATAAATTTCTGTGAGAAACCTGTTTCTACAATTTTTTTGGCTTCTCTTTAAAGGTCTCAATGCTTAATCAAAAAGGACACCTGAATTTCGCGAAAATATTTCTCCACTAACTTATTTCAATGTCTTACGTGCACATCTGCAGTCGTGCTTCATTTTTACTAGCAGCGTGATTTGTGGAGAGACGGTTCTTATTTGACTGTACCAATTAAAATAATGTTACACCGATGCATTACACGAAGCACTGAAACGAGTTGGTGCAGAAATCTTATCACCAAAATTAGCCCTCATTTCGTAATATTTATGTGAAGATTGAATTGGTTTTACAAATATTTCTATCTAAATGTAGTGATAATAAACTTTACGCAAAGAAAAACACATTTATCATACAGTGTCTTGAACATTATGTTAAACTTGTCGAGAAAATTTAAATTGTGACAGAAACTATTCATTTTAAAGAGTTTACTTTAAAATTTTTCCATTGAGATTTAATGTATCTACCATCGGTTTCCATGAAAAATGCATGGATGCAAGCTTGGTAGGCAAAACCCTTAAGACGGCTGCCTGGTGTAGGCTGTGTTTGCATGTGTGAGCTGAAAATGTAATAGGCACTACGAGTGAAAACGGCCGGCATGTGTTATGTTTTATAACCTCTAAACCCAAAGTAGTAAACGAAAGCGCAGTGTTAACGTTTTTACCGTGGAACAATATGAGGAAACCCTGTCGTTTTATTGAACTTATTCTTGTAGCAAATTCCATTGTAATTACAAGCCTCTCAACTTCTGACTAATCCGCCACATACACACTGTTAAGAAAAAAACGTATTACATACTTGGAGAGAGCGTATAATTCGGACAGAGACAAGAAGGAAATGCCCAATAAACATGGGATCTGGAACGCAGACCTGAAGAGTTGTGGTCACGTGTTCAACGTTGCAAGTGTAAAACGATATACACCAAGACTGGATTTATTTGTTTGGACATACTCCATTGCGGAATAAATTACTGTCACAAGAAAACTAAAAGTAAAAATAAGACAAGAAAACATAAATAAGCAGAGTATGCTTTAGTCATCAGGATACATACACAACATGAATTTCCAAAACTGGAATCTGATCAGATAAAACAAGGAACAAACAGAAAATAAAAGAAATAACAAAAATATAAAAAACCTAAGTTATTTTTTTATTTTCTGTTTGTTCCTTGTTTTATCTGACCAGATTCTAGTTTTGGAATTTCATGTTGTGTATGTATCGTGATGACTAAAGCATACTCTGCTTATTAATGTTTTCTTGTCTTATTTTTTCTTTAAGTTTTCTTGTGACAGTCATTTATTTCGCAATGGAGTATGTCCAAACAAATCAATCCAGTCATGCACTCCCATTGCACAGTTCTTTCAAAGATCAGATAGACACCAAGCTCTCTGTTATTACGGACGACCTGTAGTTTACAGTACACACACAAGGACACAGTACTCAACTTGTCCACTGCATCAGCTTGCTGGAAACTACCTGTTCATGTTGAGTTTTTGAAGTACGTTTACAGTTCTCTGTAACTGCAGTACGAGCTTCTGTTAGTTGTAATGGAATCGTTGTGTGTTTCGATGGCAATTCTTTGACATGCAGTTGTATCGTTGCTCGTACCAGCACAATGGAAGCCTATCATTCCACACGGGAAATGGCAGACATGATCTTCTATTATAATCTGGATTATGAAAGCAACAGAAGAGGCCGAGTCCTGTATAGGACGTATAACTGCAGCAATTGTCGAGGTTAGTTAGTGTGGACGATCTTGCACGAACAGTTGCTATACCCGTATCATTTACAGCTTGTTCACGCCCTTCTACCACAATAAATCCTCTGCCAGATTGCAGTTCTTCCAATGGCTGCTGCACAGTTGTGGTAATCATCCCAATTTCACAACAAGAATACTATCCATAGATGAGACTGGTTTCATGCGAGTTGGAACTGTCGGTTTCCATAACGAGCACGTGTGGGCAGATGATAATCCACAAAAACTTGTACACATGTTCAAACTCTTCAGGCAAACATTTCGGAATGTTTATCGGACAATTTTTTTCTTGATTAGGCTCAAACTGCAACCTCTCCAAATATGGAATGCTTTTTTCTTAACATCCTGATGGTCTTGAGAAACAACCATCTGAAAAAGTAGTTTTTAGCCAAGTTTGAGAACTTAAAAATAACGTTTCTAATGCTGGGGGAGTCTTAAAGCAATGATTTTATACTGTACACTTAAAAAAGCATTTCTACTGTTTTTGCGATAATTATTTCTTGAAACTTTAAAGGAAGCAGATATAAAATATATTTCTGGCAGTTTTGTTTAAAACGCGGTATATATATATATATATATATATATATATATATATATAAAGTGATAGCTAATTTTCCATTTTCCAAGCAAGAAATTGTACAGATTCGACTAAAAAGTTTTAAACCAGAATCGTTAATTACATAATTATCTTAGATCATAGTATTTACTGCCTTGAAAAAATCAGCCAAAATGGAGAAGACGATTTTAAACAAAACTACCGGACATATTTTTGAAATGTGCTCTCTTGTAAACGTAAAAAATTAATATCGCTAAAAAAGTATAAACTAGAGAGCGTGGCCTTAAAACTAATTTTGATAAGTCTTAAGTGTGTTTTCTTTTGTAAATATGCATTGTGGACGAATGTTTAGTGGTCTCTGAGGAACAAAGCGTAGCTCCGAACACATTGCACAAATAATTTGAATTCCAAAATTTAATCGTGTGTATAGGATCACAAAAAAGTTGCCTCATCTCACTGATGTACATTTGTCAAACATTGATGTTTTTTTTTGTAGAGGGCCTTACAATGTATTTAAACTTGGCGGTCCTCAGAAGATACGCTAATCCCGTATAGGTGTGTGTGTGTGTGTTGGTGTGTGTGCGTGTGTTCAAGCGCCTTAAGGATGTTCAAGTGCGATAAAGTGATAATTTTATAATTATATTAAATAGTTTTAATTTTATAGACGATACCTATGAGTGTAGTTTCCTCTTACGAAATAATTTTAGCTCGCATAGTTGTCTCATAACGGTGCGTCAAAGTACAAATTTGCTTGTTCTGCTGCCATGCAAATATTGGAAGCCAGTTGACTAAAGTACGTGAAATAATTCACAGCAAAATATGATACTCTGGGCTACGTAATAAAACATTTGAAAAATCCCGCAAACTGTTTTTGTATTTTTTAAATAAATAGCTGAATTTGCTACTTTTTTCTGTAATTTTGCGATTTTTTTAAAATTTAAATTATTACGTTGTGGGTTTTCTAATGTTTTATTGCACAGCTGATAACGTATATGTTCACAGGGAATTATTTTGTTTAAGTAGGTTGATAGGTTTCCACTATTTGAATGGCAGCGTACAAATTTTGGCTATGACACCCCGTTATGAGAAAACTATGAGAGCTAAAATGGTTTCGTAAGAGTTAAATGTACTCACAAGTATCGTCTACAAAACTCACGATATTTTATATAAATACAAAATTATGATTTATCGCACTTGAACACCCTTAATGACGCGAACTACCCTGGAGTCCTGGCGAAAGAAGCAAGTGTAGGGACTTCCATCTTGAATTACATAGTCAGTGCTCAGTATATGTTGAACCTACTAATCCTGTCACCACTGATTATTGGTCATGGTGCGTCCCACATTTCTGTCTGATCCTGTATGCTAAGAGCAAGGAAGAAGAATTTTTATATCCTAAAAACCCTCTGTCGAATTTGTTCTTTATTTTATCTTTCACGTTTTTATTCATGTAGCTATACAGTTTGTATTAATAAGGCTGACAATTGTTATTGGCCGAAGACGATATCGAGAAAGGTGATTTATTACTACGTTCCTCGAGTAAGTACCACACAGGTAACACGGGGCTTTTCTATCTCGGCAATAAAAAAAACTGAATGTTCGTTTCCTGGCTTAGTGAATTAATCGTGAACTGCTCTCGTAGGGCGTGCAATAAAATACCGATTTTTTTTTCTTTCAGGAAAATGAACGTCACATACTCTAGGTGCCTACTGCCGCCAGTCTTTGTTTTCAATTTCACTATTCAGCAATATTATTCGCGACGAATGATATCAGGGGGTGCCTACCGCCGCCCCTGATATCCGAAACAAACAGCTGAAAATTGGAGACCTTTCTACATCGCGGCTCTTCCATGTCTTGGCGGCAAACCACCCTCCCAGTCCAGTGGTCACGAGGGGGTGCCTCCGACCAATCAGTGTCGAGCATCCTTCAAAGCTCCGTCCTCAAAGAACAGATTCCGTCTCAATTCACCTCGCTTTCTTTTATTTTCAAATTGCATTTTTCATCTACAATTACATATTTTAAATAAATCCCTAAAATTGCACGTTATATTATACAACTGAACATGTAAATCACTTTTCTTGCTGAGAAACGACAGCACATTGCACACGCATTCAGGAGGAATTGTGATCAATTCCCTGCCATCATGAGTTCTGTTTTCCATGCGGTTTACTTTGGAAAGAACGCTTAAATGCGTCCATTGTTTCAACATATAGCAGTCTGACAGCATGACATAATGTCATGATTCCTTTACTAAATAATACAAACAAGATTAGCGTACAACAATTCCCGCAGTGGGTAAGTATTATAAACGTATAACTTTTCGGACGTAAGCAATTGCGAGCGAATGATGCAGTGTTGCAGAAAAACCCTACAGGAAAACAGGAAGCAAAAAGTTTCCCTCTTCATTTTAGTCGCCATTTTTCATGTACACAAGTTTCTTGTTTACTTTATTCCGCTTTAATTTAGTGTACCTTCATACAACGACTACATTCCATTCCGGAATTAATTTGTGATGTTTTTGTTTTCGTCTCGTCTTATGTAGTATGACTACATTCCTTCCCGGAACAGTGTGTGTTATATATGTATATATATTTTTAAAACAGTTAATACAGGCTTTTCTTCTTTTTTATTTTTGTTTCTCGTTTTATTGTGTGAATTTTTTCCTGCAACAATGGCAACAATCGCTAGCAATAGCGTACACGTTGAAAAATGTTTGAATTCAGCCGTATATATGTTTTGTAACTTACATGGCCAAACAAATATGTATTTGATTCAGCGAAAGTTTTGTTGGCTGAACAACATATGAAATGCACGAAGTATTGGCTTTGTTGTCCTAACAAAATGTATGTTTAACTGAACTAAACCGTCCTTTTGGGATAACCATACCTGCCAGGCAACCAAATGTTTGGTCGATTCAACTGTTAAACGCTTGTTTGGTCATATAAAAACATATATACGGTTGAATCAACCAAATCTTTTTCTCTGTGTAAGTCCAAAAAGAACTCTCCGGGTTATAATGCGGGATTAGGCTTACAGATTTAAAAATACAAATCAAACAGCAACATGAAGTACAATAAAATATTATATTGTTTTTAGTTTAATGTATGGATTTTTTTTCTGGTAAGAAAAAACCAAGAAAAACATAAAAATATAAATATATTTTTCTTACCGTAAGCGGAAGTGACTTTGGATACGTGGAGTGACTGAGACATTACAAAAAAAAATGTTTGCGTTTATGGTAACCCTGAATAAAAAAAATTCTTACGATGAATTTCGAACAGTAAATATCTACACGATATTTAATTAATATTTACTCATAGTTGACAAATATGGGAAATAAAAATAGTGTAGTAGTGTACCACAATCACCTCACATGTCCAAAGTCACCCACGCTAACGGTACTTTTAAGTGTTTCGCTGTGGTGGCCGACTGCAGAACTACGCCAGCGTACATACCTCCAACCCCATTGTTGAGTCCTCGAAGTCCGACTATTTGCCTCTCGTCTCTGCGACCGCGCGAAGCTCCGGCCCCGTTATTGGAGAGCCGAGCACGTTGGGAGTGTTCCAAATGTCGTCGCATTTCATCCCAGCTTTTGCCCCGGTAACGACCCGCCTGGTAATCCGCTATGGCCCTCCTGCCGCGGTACACCGGTTACCAAAGTTTCGTCGTCGTAGTAAGACGGGAATAAGCGGGGATCTAGGTCACCTTTCAATTTCCCCCCTCCCACTTTTCGACAGGTAAGCCCTGGTGCGTTTCCTAATTTCTTGTCGTGATTTCCATTCCGGATTTATTCACGTGGGACCTACAGCTGCATCACAAACCCTATTGCAATCCATGTCTTTGGCTCGATCACAGAGTCAGTGTTTCTTGCACAGCTGCGTATGGGTGGAGCAAAACCAAATAGAGGCGATATGGCATAATGAGCATTAAATATAGGCAACAAGCTTAACGACTCGTTAACAGCAAGGTCATCAGACGATGACATGCCTCTTGATAAAAGAACAGTATCTGGATCATCGTTAAGATGAAGTATCGGCATTCTTCTTGAGTGATTTCGGTAAACCATGGTAAAAAAGAAATCAGGATGGGCGTTGCAAATTAGCAAAACATTTTTTCATCCAGAGGAAATAAAAATTCTGTTAAGTTCATCTATCCTGACATCTGGCAGTAATTCTTATTACACCACAACACGATACGTATCACCATTGACTGAACACATTCCCATTGTCATCTAGAAGGACATAAGATTTAACGACGCAATGCATACACCCCTCAAAAAATTTTAACTGCTAAATGGACAGGACACTTGTGGCTAACACGCAGTGAACTATAAGACACCACATATCATCATGCTTCAAATAAAATTTTTAACTGATTGATTTAATGTTTGATGTAATTAATTTGGTACACTGTTAATAGTAATTTTTGTAAATTTCCCAATAACTTATCAAAGTTTACTTGTATACGCTACTTAGTCACTGACGTGTTATTAACAAAAGCTCTTATCAACGATTACGATACTGCATCTGTTAAAAAAAAAGTTAAATTACGTTAAATTTTTAGTTGAAACTTCTCCACATACCAGAACGTCCATACATTCCAAATCATGGTCATATTATATTCTAGAACGAGTGTTCCATCTGCAGGGGATCACCCACAATTTTTCTTAGGGGAGAAGGTGCTAGATAGGGCTGTAGCTAGGATTGGTATTTCATCGGTTCAATCGGGCATGGGGAAGGGGTTGTATTTGAAACAGGAAATATTGTGAAATAACACCGAACCTCCGCTCACCCCAATAAAGCAATCGGTTCAGGGGCCCACCCGGGGACAAATTTGATTTCCGGGAAAATGTCCATTTCAATGTGCAAAATGGTGCTATTTGAGCAGATTCTTAAGATAAAAAGAGCCAGGGAAGACGGTTGGTCTGGACGCCTTATATCCTCCCTACCAAAGTTTTTTGTATCATTCAGCGTGAGAGAGTGAGCGAGAGATTTTGGTCAGCGATTAATATCGAGGTTTTTATCGCTGGTGAGGGGTGACATGAGGTGAGTATGGAGCAGTGCCGGAATGAACGGGCGGGGGAAACGGGAGATCCCCGAGAAAACCCACCGACCAACGGCATCGTCCGGCACGATTCCCACATGCAAAAATCCGGGGACTGACCCCGCCGGGAATCGAACCCAGATCACCTCGGTGGGAGGCGATAGGTCTGACCCCTCGACCACTGCGGGCCCCTTTGGTCGAGAGGTCAGCTGTCTCGTCTCCCACCAAGGCGATCCGGGATCGATTCCCGGCGGGGTCAGTCCCCGGATTTTTGCATGTGGGAATCGTGCCGGACGATGCCGTTGGTCGGTGGGTTTTCTCGGGGATCTCCCGTTTTCCACACCCTTTCATTCCGGCGCTGCTCCATAATCATATCGTATAACTCCTCACTAGCGCTAAAGATCACGATGTTAAACGCTGACCAAAATCTCTCACTCACGCTGACTAAGCAATCAATTTGAAAGATACGAAGATCCGGAGCCAATTAAGTCACGAGTGCGTTTGGGTGAGAATATACCAGTAAATACTAACCTGTCGTCATATCATAATCGCAAAATTTGTGCGTCTTTATAAATATTGTGTGGCGAGGGTAGCCGATAACATGGTTTATCATCCTCCGATAGCTTACTTCTGACTGGGTACACCTAGGCATCTGCAACACTAAAGATTACATGGAATGAAGTCCTAGGATTAAACGATCAGAAAATTTAAGGACGGGAGAAACGTAAGCTTCCCTAGAAAGTCTGCTGTTCATCGTCCACCACGCTTTTCACATTAGAACAATCAGGGGAGGGCAGCAAGACACTCCCTTTTAATCGTGTGTGAGGGGGGGGGGGTTGACAGAACGTTTTAGCCACAGCGTAAACGGCGACCTCATTATTACAATTATTTTCTATATTATATAATTTGAAACATATACCTACCAAACCAAAAGGGTAAAACTGAAGTTTTCTTTATTTATTGTCAAATTAAACGTAATTTTGATAATTACATTTTTTTTGTGATGTGTAAATTTTAACACCTGTTTTTCATAGTATTCTGGAGTGTTAAACACAAATTTTGGCCAAATATCTTAATACTGTAGCATACTATTAAAAATGAAATCTTTTAGTTAGCTTGATTGAAATTATTTTTGCATTTATTTTCCATTTAAACTCCTTAGCTGCAAGCAAAATTGATAGGTACTTCAAAGTTGTTCACGTGGCAAAATTTCTTAATTTCATATTTCTACGACCAAGTATTCGTTTTATAGACGTTACTTGACTTCATTTTCCTATTCTAAAGTTTTTTAGCTGCATATTCTTCCTACAGCGGCATTTCAAAGCCAAAATGGTAGTTACGGGGAACAAGCCTACTTACTGGAATGAAACAATTTACACGTAAATTATATAATATGCTTAAAAATTTAAAAACTCACAGTACAATTTCTTTGTATTTAAAAAAACTATGAAAATAATGACAATTTCCTTAATTTAAGGCAGAATTTTAATTATACAAATGGATTGTATTGTATGTTTTTTAAATATTCATGCATATGGCCCATAATTCCACTTTAAGTGTAAATTATTCCGTTCGGATAAGTTAATTGGTTTTTGTTACTTGTTTGTTAATTTAACTTGTACACTTTGACTTTGACACGCTGTTATGGGAAGAGGAAGACTATGACAGCTAATATACGTTCATGATTGGAGATAAATAGTCACAAGTAAAGTCTATAAAATTAACACAATGTAGTACAGATATAAAATTATGTATTTTTGCCACGTGAACAACCTTAACTTTTTGAACGGTTGTGCATGCAAGAACAAGCTGTGTTACTTTGTGTAAGAGTTATCAATGTCAACATTACTAACCGATGTCAATGCTGATGTGTATTGCAGCGTAAAATGTATTTTATGTATAAAATTTTCGTCGATATTGGTAATAACTTCGCGTAGGGGGTGAGCCAGAAGACAGAGTATTACACCTCGAACCTAGCAGCCGATAGTTATCCACTGTTTCCCCGAGGCTCTACAATGGAGCAGCGTCGGAATGAAAGGGCAGGAGGAAACGGGAGTCCCCCGAGGAAACTCGCCGGCAATAGCAACGACCGCCACGTTTCCCACGTACGAAAAATTTCAGAACAAACCTCGCATGGTGGGAGGCAAGTTTTTAGCCACTACAACTCCGCAGCCCCTTTGATTATGGTAGGGATTTAATTAATAACATTTCACTCAATAACGATACGTATACGTGTTTTTTACACCAACACAGTTGGGAATTTTTATGTTCACTTACATTGACAGCCTTTTTTGTTTCTAAAAACGTGAGTAGGGTGGTTATTGTACCAATCTACAGGCATAATCAACAAATCCTGTAATTCTGAATCACACTGAAAAACAGACTAGCTATCCTAGGTATTTACGAACATAAATCTGCCAACTCAGAACCGGCTGTTCACTACGATGTTTACAAAACAAAGATAAGTGCTTAGTAAAAAACACAGGTTTTTTATAACAGCAATACTGTAAAAAATGTAGTTATAAAAAATGTAATTGGCAGCGTCAATGAAAATTTACGAATATCTCGTACGGTCGAACCATTCACCCACACCCGTTACCTGCTAACAGGAAAGTTAACAGATCTTGACAAAATGTGCGCTTCATGTACTTAAAATTGGCGTTTTTGAAGACACAAATATGTGTAGCCTATTACTAGAGACATGCAAAATTCGCGTTATTTTCTGACAGCTGACTAGACTCCAAGTGACTATAGGCTTGTTCGACGTCTCCGGCTGGCCGATATTGTCGTGACTTGCCGCGGAGAATGTTTACACGGTAGAGAGGCCAATCTCTGTAAAGACGTAACACTCGTCAATGACAACACATAGAAGTTCTTGGCCAGTTGAATCGCAGGTTATGTTCTGTTAAGTACAGGAAAGTGAAGTTTAGTCTGCTATCAAATGATATCGCGAATTTTGCATGTCTCTACCTATTACGCATCTTTCCAGTAGATGCATGCCAGTAAAATCAGTACTTTTTTTTTTTTTAAGTTCTTAGAAACTCTACCATTAGTCCTTCATCGACGCTTTGTATTTAAAATAGAGGCAGGTGTCTTTCGCGGACGGATTTATTCTCCGCCAGGTTGAATGGCAAGAACTTATAGGCGTTACTCCACTGTCTCTTATTTGATTGGACGATAGCTGTTTTAATACACAAAAAGAAAAATTAATAATGAAGCGATTCCTGGGGATTAACACGTGCTCCGCGCTTGGACTGTTAGATGTCAGTGAAGAATCTGTAGAGCTGATGGTTAGAGGTACGTCAATTTCACATATACATTCCAGGTCAGGTTGAACGACAAAATGTATACTTCATAATCCCGTGTGTGATCAGCTGGCTGCTGTCACGAAACGCATTTGACTACCGCAAGCCAGTAGTAAATAAGGAAAAAATTCCTAGAGCTATCGCTTGTAATGTTGTAAGCCAATGAATAATCTACTGTGTCCAGTGTGTGTACAGGACTGAGAAATCTAGGCTGCTGCCAGATGAAACCGCGAAATTGACGTACCTCTAATGATGGTACACCGCGAAAATGTTTTGTGCCAACATACCTTTGAAAACACTGTAGTTTCTTGCAACATGTTTGATTCGGTGATATACGTCTGACACTCGCTAAGCTGTTTGTAGACCAATAACAGGCATTAAATGTTACATTAGCGTGATTCTTATTGGCTCAGTCAAATAGGGTAACAGCTCCACGTACAGGGAAAAGCAGGTGAGGTGTTGATAGGCTGAGCGTACGATGAAACTCACAGCAAACAGTCTACAGTTTTCCCGCGATAAATAGAGGCACGAGTATTTCGCGTATTAATCTGACAACAGCCTAGACTTCTCAGTTCTATACGTGTACCGGCTGAAGCCGAATATCCATTGGCTTGTGACAGTGCAAACGTGTAGCACGGTATATCTCCACGACTTGTTTCCTTATTTATAACTGGCTTGCAGTCATCAAATGTGTGTTAAATCTGCTCTCGTCTAATCACAGGAGGAGTGAAGTATACGTTATTGACGTTCAACTTCACCTTGAATCAATACGCGAAATAATCGTGCCTCTAGCGATAAATCATTATCTCTAACAATCGGGTTTGGCTAGTGTGTTTATAGGACTAAAAATTCTAGCCTGCTGCCAGATGAATCCATGAAATAATCTAGCCTCTATTACCAAGGGGATAAAAATAACACTGTGCAGTTTAATTATATCACTAAATTTGGGAGCAGTTTCCCCCTTTCGTCCAACCCGGGACGTGTGACTGCACCATCGAAACATCTCGGACGTACAAATGCGAGCACAAAAATAGGAATTTGGAAAATGACTATCGCAAAGGGACGGACGTAAAAAAAACTCTCGCCTATTTCGCGATCGGCTACCGACGTGTGCTGTTTCCCGGCCCAGTGTTACCCCTTCGCGGCAGTTTAGTGTGTATGTATGTACGTGTGGTAAATGAGGGGGAGGTATCGTTTAAGCCGTGAAGTGAAGCCGGGCGCGATTTGTTGTCAGCCAAGCTTGTCGGACAAATCCCAGGTAACGCCTATCTATATCCCCCCTCATGACTCCACCCCCTCCCCCTTTGCCACTCCCATCCTGCCTGATCGCACCCCAGCCCGGGACATAAAATGTTATGGCCTCGCAGATAAATCGATCAGTTCCTGGGTGTCGTCCGTCGCGATCAGCAAGGCAACAGCTTCGATTTTTTTAAAGGTGGCTAGGTTGGGGAAAAGCTGACGGTTTTTGGAAGGGTGGAAAATAACCGGACTAAAAATTTATTTATTTTTAACGAAGGAGATATAGGCCACAGTAGGCTTAACTTCGGCGAAAGCAGTGGTGAAAGAGTCATGTTCGTGTGTCTAAGTATACAATGCTGCTATTCAAAAATGATAGTCTAGCCTACAACACGCATTTGAACTATACCTAAGCCAATCAACTTTTAAAAAGAATAGTTGTAAAGTGACCCCTCGTCTTCTCGTCTTATACCCGAGTATTCTTGTTCACGTAAGATACGCTGAAAAATAGGATATGATTGGCCGATTGTTTAAATAATGAAAACAACGTCATCAACCGTGAAAATTAAATTATTTTACTAGAACCTAAGATCTAGTAAGTTCTCGCAAACCAATTTAGTTTAGCTTTAAAGTAATACGCAAAATGCGTTACTTCAATGGAAAGTTTATAACTATTATTAGAAGACATCGTTTAATTTCATAACAACCTGAAATTACTTTCGTAGTTTGCAACAGTCTAAAGTACGTATGTTCATTATAGCTTACCTTTGTTGACATAGAAAGTGCATATAAGTAATTCATTGTCTCGCATTGTACTTCTACATAACGCCTTCGTCTATTAAACATAGCTGGCAGTATACAAATAATGTACATGAAACAAGTGCAGGTATTACGTAAAGGATAAGGATTGATGGAGAGTTTTGACATAAGTTAAATTCAGCATTGTACTACTTAAAAAAAAAAATCCAACACATATGATTGTGTTATAAGTCATGTTTTATATTGCATGTAGCTGAATAGGGGATTTAATTGCAAATTAAAATTTATTGTATTTAATATGCAATATGTAGTACGAGTATTATTAATAACATACTGAGGAAGATTGTGTATTTTCATTGTTAGTTTCGGTAGCATTCAGCTGGACTTTCGAAACATTATAGTGTAACTTGTCAGTGTTTGGTCGTGTACTGGCGACTCTATGTCTAATTCCGGTAACATGAGGTGGCCTCTGCCTCACTAATTGTCAACCTCACAAGCCGCCTGCGAACGGGCATTGGCCAGCTGACCTTTAGGAGCCCGCTGCTAGGCTAAGGTCGAATCTAACCCTAACACCTGGTAATTTCGCGATGCATCAACTGGCATTTATGTCCCATCCTCGAGCTTTGAGAATATTCTAGGCATCGTCGCGGCTGGCAATAAAGACCACCTCGCAGTAGCCAACTTTGAGAGAGTTCTTGTGGGGTTTAGCCTACGCGTGTAAGTAGCGGACTAAGAAACGAGAGCGAAGATATTTACGGCGAGGAGCGACGCGGGATCAGTACATCGAGTTTTGACAGAATAGCAAGTGCGGACGGTGGCTGAACAATTGGAGTGTGGTTGAACAGTACATTTGCGAGTGTGAGACGGACGAAATGGTCAGAATTTTACAGTTAGGATTGAGAGACTTAAAGGACAATGGCTCATTTGTGATATATTTTGTGTATAAGAGACTGATATTTATTAACTCTATACTTACAGTAGCAAGTTTAAATGTTAGTAAGATTGATTGTAAATAGTATTTGTAAATACTGATATGCATCGGTTGAATTACATCCAGAAAAGTCCTTTATTTATTTTGTAAGATATTTTGTAAAGTTGGATATATATAAGAATATTTTATTTCGTTGATTTGTTTAATTTATTAAGTCCTCAATCACGATCTAACCTGGTTGCGCCCAGGATATTAAACTATTACAGTACATTATGTCGAAACATACAAACTTATACCGCAATTTAAAAATCGGTACTCATTTCAAGGCCTGCTTATAAATCACACAATGCTGTTCAGTCACACATTCTATAGGGATTACATGTTTAGAGAGATAGTTTTATCTAACGTTCCTTCACACCATGGGTAGTCAACTGTAAATAATATATACGCTGTTTTCAGACTTCACGATCATACCTATGGAATTAGTATGTCGCCTGCCATGTTCATTTGAGGTCATAATCTTTCATTTATTTCAAACAATTGCAAATAACATGAATATTTTTAAACCAAATGTTTGAAAAATGTTGAGGCTGTGTAAAACCATATAAAACACAATTTTACCAAAGAATTTTTAAAATAATGTACCATTTGCCAACAAAAAAAATAGTTTGCTTCATTTTGGCTTATTTTGACAACAAAATATGTGCTACTTCAGGTGCAAAAATCTGAAAATCTGATTGGTGCATTGCAACAGAAAAATTCAGATGCAAACTATGATATATAAGTGTTAAAACTGGTAAAATGAATTTTTGATCTATGTATTAATTTGAATTTAAAAAAAAATATTTTCGAAACCACTGCTAAACTAAAGTGCGAGGCCTTAATGTGTTGCAGTAAGTTGATCTTTTTTTTAATTAAATTTTGCATACGCCAATTTTATTGTGCCAAGGTAGGAAATAAATAAATAAATACACCACAGACAAGTAAGGAATGTCATTGTCAACTCGTCTTCGAGGTCTCTGAACAATTAGTAAGTCAAGATGAAAGCTCTTGGCAGTCCCAGTGCTACATTGTCACATGTACTTCTGGCCACTCATTGGAGCAGCAGAAAATTAACAAGTAACTAAGAACAGAGTATGCTGGCGTTTGTGGTGTCCAGGTGCAAGGTCTTTCCACCAACCAAATTTCCAGGTCTCTAAACTTGATGATTCAGAAACTGAGCTTAGATTACTTTACAAAGTAAAAAAAGTATGTTTTCATTTCTTTTTATAAGGGTAAATTTCAGATTATGTCGTAACGAGCGACAACGCTAGCATCTGTGCGACATTGCGCAAGGCTCTTATTGTGTCGTGACTTGGTGTCATGTACGGTTGGAAACAAGCCAGTGCATGACAGCGACTTTGAAAGCGACTGTACAATGGAGCGAAGCAGCAATGGACACCATCTCGCACGTATGGGCTGAAGGGGACGGCCAGTTTAAACATTGACAAGCAGGTAATTGGGAATGTACAGACTGTCCTGTGCTGCTTGCTAGAGCAGGGGGTTGGTTTTGGGGTGCAGGAGGGAAGGAGGGTTGGCTGTGGAAGGGGGTGAGGGCAGGGGCTGAAAAGAGGGAGAGGCGATTCCAGCGAATGCCGCTGTCTGTCTATTGCCTAACGAGCGTCGCTTGTGGACAGTTCCAATGTTGGAGCGGATGAATTGTTCTGTTGGGGGTGCTGCCGCCACTGCTGCGTTGGTTAGATGGGATGACGTTGTGAGGGGGTTGGGTGGGGGTTGCTGGTAGTGGGGAGACGAGGGACAGGGACAAAGGACCAAAGGGGGAGTAGGGGAAGTCGCGGCGGCGGAAAATGTAACATCAGCAGAACAGAACACACATCACGGAATGGAAAGACAGGGTAGACACAAAAAAGGGAAGGGGTTGTGTGGCGGAATTGGGAAGGCTTGGATTGTGAGGGAGCGGGTGAAGAGCGATGGGGAGAGGGAGGGGATCAGAGAGTCAAAATACAACTCGTGTTCATCGTGTTTCTGCGTTCCCGGGAGAGATACAGAACAACCATTTTCATCGAGGTAAAAAATTCTAAAAGCGATTAAGGACAATTTAAAATCTGCTGTTACAAGGATAATTATTTATTATTGAGGATTAACATCTTATAGAATCATTTTCATGCATTTAGATAGCGTAGTTACCATTATGTCTTTATTATTACTTATATTTACACTATTAAACTTTCAAATATATATATATATAATGTAAACGAATTTTAAAAACCTTTATTCATTTATATTTAGTCTTCGATAACGTCTGATATAAGTTATAGAGAAAGTGCTTAAATACTTTAATAAAAGCGTCCACGAATCAAGTAACGTTACTAAATTAGTCAAATGATAATAAGCAATAATTTTTGTTACTTTTCAGACAGTCAATTGAAAACATTTTCATATACCTCAAATTAATTAACTGGACTTTTAGAAGGGTTTTTAAGCATAGTTACATGTATCCTAGATAATTAATATTGATAATGTCAAGGGCTGTTTTTAATAATTACAACATACAATTCAATAAGCTATGTGAAAAATAAAATAAGGTATTTTACACTTCTTGGATATTTTAATAAGCATATGAGAAAAGTCTTAAGTAGCATTCACATGGTGATAGATTTCATATTGTGCGTGGCTTCGCTTCTATCTTACATATAATGATTTCAAGAAAATTCAATTCGAAAGCATTTAACATTTCTGCAAACCAGAAAACGGCAAGTTCAACCCCGTGCGTTCTAATTAATTCACATTATAATTTTGCCTGCATTAGTGATGATTCACTTTAAACTCAAGAACTCGACACATAGCTGTAGCTTAAATTATTATGAGATGTCATCGCTTGATGCTATTTCAACAGCTGATTTGGATAAAGAAAAGTAACTAAATGGACGACTCTGGTAATAAGGGTGATCGGATTGATATTGTCTATATGAACGGAGTTACAAATTGGTGCACTCTTTTTTTCGTACTAGTGTATTTTTCTACGAGACTTCAAGCGGCAATTACACACGGTGTCCAAAAGCTGCTGCATAATAAGCTCACTATGTTAATCCTGGGATAAATTTAACGACGAAAATGTTGCGCAGTAACATTTTACGCGTACAATTTGGCAACACTGCACGGAGCACTGAAAAACTCAAAGAGAGTGAAGGAATAAGAACGTGGAAAAATAGAAATAAGTTAACAACAAAGGTTAAAATTTTGGAGAAGAAAATAAAAGTAATGGAGCGAAAATTGGCAAAGCATCGGCAACTGCTGATCAGGAGTAAAGAAAGTGCTTATACAGAAGAGGACATGCCAAGGAGACAGGTCAAGAAAATTCTCAAAGGGCATACAGTGCCACCAATCGTGCAGTGTAAACTACTGTTTAGCACAGTAATGAGACAACATTTCAAAGAGAGTTTCTGTAGGGAGAAAAGCAGGAAAAAGAAACTAACAATTTCTAGCAAAAATTTCTGCACAATTATCAAGAAAGAGGTGACATCCAGAAAGGCTTTGTCCAAAAAGAATCAGACCAGTCAGTAAAGTAAAAGTGTGATTTGCTACGAAAAAAAAAATAAGCAGTAGTTTCCTTTATGGAAAAGAATGAGAATTCCAGAATATTGCCTGGTAAGAAGGAAACAATAACGAAGAAAATAGTTAAGAAACAGAAGAGTAATTTGAGTGATACTATGAAAAATCTCTTCAAAAAGTTCCACAAGCAACACAGTGATACAAAAATGTATTTTCCTGTGTTTTGCACATTGATGCCTTAACTGGGTTATCCCTCCTGATGTTAAGAACACACACACTTGACTATGTACAACGCACGAATATATGAGATTGTTGGTGAAAAAAGTGAAGTCCCTCAATGCGGAAAAGTATTTCCAAGTTAGTATTAGATGCGGTCATACTGTACATAAAACGCAATGAGAAGGAAACCGCTATTTTATTCCAGCTACGCAGAAAATATGTTTTGTCCTATTTTGTCCTGTACATAGGAAATTTTTCCATTATAAGATTTGTAATTAATAGTTTTTTCTCAGTTAATGTGGCCAGTGTATCCTCCGTTCAGAGGCTTTTCGAAAAATCAGCCAGAAAACAATAAATAATCTAGAAATTTTTGGGCTAGTATTATACCTCTAGTTGAAACACCATTATTAACTTGAATGATAAAATTAAGCTTGCTAAGAGTTAAAATTACTATTTAAAAAATTGTGTATTAATGTGTTCCTTTTTTTAAGAATGACCCATACGTATGTTAAAAAGGATAGTAATGTCTAATGAGATTCCCGTAACTTCCTCGTCGCTATTTCGAACATTCTGCTATATCCTTTCCCTGTATAAAAAATAATTACCTAAAAGTTTCGGTGAATATTTTAACAAAGTCTTTCTCGTGACTAACCATATCATTAGGCATAGGGCTAAAGAAATACTGGTGGCGTATTCTTCAGGGCAGATTCTTAATCTGCCAGTGCTGGATATTTTCAGCATAATGAACTCTTACAACGCTTTGTGTCGGGATAACAGATCGGACATACTGGGTTGCCGCACAAGAGATTCCAAGGTATTCGACTTTTTGCTCGTTCTTCTACATTTTCCAGAGGTGCTTTTTTACGATGATGAATGATCCCCGTCTAAGGCAATCCTATTCACTGCATCTCATTATCAAACTAAACGTATGTTGTGGTGTGGAGTGTAAGTTCATATCGTTACTGAGGGATTTTTTTTGCACTTTCTGTCTTATTTCATCTATGTATCTCATGTTTTCAAGCGTGCTTTTAAACATCCTGACATTTTCAGTACGATAGATTTCGCAATTGCCGAGCTTCAGATGGTAACTGTTTTAATTAAACGCTGAAAATTATAAATAATTTAGTTGAACAAAATGTTTCTTAATCACCTAATTTGCAAATACACTAAATATTAATGTTTGAAATAATCATGAACGAAATTCTGATTCAGATATTGTGATAGTTTTTAATAATAAATAAAAACTTGCAATACACATTCAGAAGATTTTCATTCTATATCTTTTATAACAACCTCACTTTTCTTATGTTAAAAGAGAGTAAACAAGCTAAACTTATTCATTACTTAAATTATTTACATCAAAGTTGTTTGTAGAGGTTTACTTTCATTTAAAAATGCTATAAGTGGGAAGATTTCGTTCTACAAATTCAACCATTGGCTCCTTATTGCAACCACGTAAATTTACAAAATGTTTGAGGGTGATGATTACATTTCTACGAACATATGAAGTACAACAACAAATAAATAAACATTAAACTTAATGATAAAAATCTTCACTTAGTGATGATAATCCGTCATGGTAGGTTGTTCAATATGGTTTTGCGCATAAAATGAGATAACAACAGTTTCAAGATCTGTAATTTTCTGTCTTTCACATCGCTAATACTTTGTTTGGCTGCATTTAAATTTGGATACATAAATTAGGTGCGGAGGATTACAACATTGAAGACAAAACTATAGCCCCTTGTCGAAGTTTTATTAATCGTTAAAATAGGAGTGTGTTTTACAATGATAGAAAAAACAAAACTACACGTATTATTTAATTTCCATTACTTGTTCTGTTGCATTTCGGTTCACGCATACACATCACTGAATTGACTACGTGAAGGGATAGATTGCAATAAAACACAACTTATATAATCGCAAGTGAGATAGAATAACTTTGCGTGCTGATTTTTGTTATGCTGGTACAATTAGCATGTCAACTTTCTAAGTAAAATACTTTAAAAAGCCAATAAAATACCAAGGTTGGCGCTATAGTCATATGTCATAAACGGTTCGATGCAAATCTTGTACGTAAGCTAAGTGATTGGCGCATAGAGGCCAGGCGACATATATTGCGGATGTTTAAGTCATCGGATAGTTACATTGCTCTTCAAAATAAGCAGATTTTTCTAAGTTAATAGGACAGTTAGTAACACAAAAAATTTAAGACCAAAATCCTTTATTTCTACTGCTTTCACGATAGTTATTTTTTTATTCATAAAGTAGTGCAAATATAGAAAAAAACTGATACACAATTTTTTTGCAAATAGATTTTAGAATTTATTGGTTTGTGGACGTACGACATTGCTCATGATTTTGCTGATCAAACCTGTGTTGGATGACAAATAACGAAAAACGAACAAGAAAAAAATATATAAAACGCACACAAAAATAGAAAAAAAGCAATCCCAGAGGATTTCTGTCAGTTTTTTTTTTCGTTAGACAACAAAGAATTTTCGAGATGGAATTCAGTCGAATATCGTGACAACACCACCCAGACACAGAAGACAGACACAAATATATAACCAGATTCCCAATATGAATAAAGATGGAAATAGACAAAAAACAGTGAACAGTGGACAAAAAACACAAGACAATAGACAACACAACACAAGTAAAACCAACGAAAAAAATGCAACGTTTCGGGGATTGTAAACTTAGCCTGAAGGCGGGGATAGATTGCAGTCGCCGAAACGTTGCATTTTTTCGTTGGTTTTACTTGTGTTGTCTATTTTCTTGTGTTTGTTGTCCACTGTTCACTGTTTTTTGTCTATCTCCATCTTTTTTTCATATTGGGAATCTGGTTATATATTTGTGTCTGTCTTCTGTGTCTGGGTGGTGTTGTCACGATATTCGACTGAATTCCATCTCCAAAATTCTTTGTTGTCTAAAAAACAAACCTGACAGAAATCCTCTGGGATTGCTTTTTTTTTTATTTTTGTGTGCGATATATATATATATATATATATATATATATATATATATATATATATATATATATATATATATATATATATATTTGTTCGTTTTTCGTTATTTGTCATCCAACACAGGTTTGACCAGCAAAAACGTGAGCAATGGCGTACGTCCACAAACCAATAAATTCTAATTCTTAACTTCCATTGCAACAAACATTTAAAAATAGATTTTGTTGTGTAAACTTCTTTTTTTCCAAAAAAAATTGTATAAATTTTGTTATTTTTTTTTATTAATAAGAATTTCCTAAACTGCATAATTAGCCGAAACTATTGCGTACTCGGTCTTCTAAAAAAAATTAGTTAACATAACGTATACTACTTAAACAAAATTGTGCAACAGTTTTTCGATATCTGCTTTTGTTTAGGAGTTAAAAAAATATTATCTTAAAAGCAGTAGGAATGGCAAAGCATGACCTAAATAATAGGAAACAGAATATTACAACTTCATGAGAAAATACGTTGTCACTGACGTAATTTTCACACAAACTCCTGGGCAGAAATGAGTGTCACATTATTTTGGTATCTTAGTTTTTTTTACATGAACCCTGTCACCCTTAAATTATTTTCCTCGTAAAGTTTGCGTAAAAAATGTCCACGATTCTAATGTAATTTTCCTATTTACTTTTAAACATGAAGCTACCAATAAGAAAAATGATCTTAGCACAGTTTTAATCAAACATTAACATATACTGTTCAGGATAAACTGAACAGTTCTTTCAATTTTTTGAGAGCCATTATGTTCACATGTTTACTATATTAAATACGAAAACTTCCATATAACTAAAAACTAGTGTAAACATTTCACAACTCTCGAAAATGTACTTATATAGCCCCAATAAATATTTTTTTAATTGTTCTTAGTGCTGAGAAGTGCTCACTTAAAGTGAACCGCCTACACTTAAAAATTTAGTACAAATAAAAATCTTCACCGAATTAAAAATGAAATTTCATATAATAGGTAGTAATACTCTATTTAAATGTCAAGTACAAATACATTTTCAAGAATCTTTAACTTTGAACAACCTTAAACCTAAATTTCTAATTTTAGCAGCGTTTTACAAATGTTATAAAAATATTTGCTATGCTATATATACGTCGTTGCTACTAATGAATGTTGCAGAGTTGCAGAAAACTCACGTTGCGACTCAGCAACATTATGTTATATAAAACTCTCCTCCACCAAATGTTATAAAACATGTATTTGAACTGTTATACACAAGATTTAAAGTGGTTGGGTGTCTGTAATGAGAGGCAGGCACTTGTACTGAAACTAGTTAGTGTTGCTGTTTAAATAAATGCATAATTTAAATACTGTGTCTTTACTCTACATAGTTAAGATTACTGAGTACTACACGGTTGTACTACATAATTAAGATAGGAGAGTAACAGCTGGTTAGTGAATTACATTCAGGTTTGTGTTCTACTCTACGATGGGTGACCCTATATACACCTCAGACCTCACCGTTCCGTTAGCATGATTCCGGAGGCTGATGAAGAAAGGTTCTGTTAACGACGGACGGCAGGGTTTCGACCCAGGACCATCCTGGCGCTGGTGACGGTTGGAAGGCTTGAAGAAGACAGACCACAATTCTCCCAATACATTGTGTTATATTGTCACACTTCAGTTCAGGTGGGGAGAATCGCTGAGGCCCTTGTCTAGTGTAACTACTGACCTAACTGCACTGTCGTCGTCGTCGTTAACCCGTCTTCCAGGCGAGGCTCTTGGTAGTCCTAATAATTCGCTAGCAGTGCCATATATCCAGCAAAACATAGGCCTTGGTTTCTAATACAACGCTATTGAAAGAAATCATTCAAAGATCCTATAAATGTTATATAGGAGTATTCGTAGCTTTCATAATAATTGGGATAATTTTTTAGGTGAAAACCACTTTTTCCAGCATTAAATGGTCAGTTCGACCATCCCAAATATTAGTCAGGGTGAAATTAAGGTAGCTTTTACTTTTAACGGTTGAGATGCGCAACTTTATTCATTCGTAATGATGTCTGTATGTTATTATTGTGTCATGAGTCAAAACTGTCGTAGAGACTTCAATCAAGTTTTATTTTATTCAGTATTTCAAAGTAAACTGTTTTATGTATCGAGAATAGCCCAAATAAATGATTTTGATACTAACTAAATATCATACTTAATTGCCGGCTTACCAATATCAAACTATGAAAAAAAGAAGCTTGTAGGAAAGATTCATTGTAATAGCCACAGAGTGTACAGCGGAGTAGCGACAGTAGAGAGCCCCCTTGAAGGCGCCCTCTGCCGTTGCTTGTGGGCGGAGCTTAGATGGTTGTCATGCTGTGACAAAATATTAAACATATGTAAATAATGGAAGTGAATTAATGAAACTTTAACAGGTTATGATAATAAATGTAAATGTTAAATATACTAATTTTCAAAATGATCGAATAAATGGTTTGCGTATGGTTGAGGACACGATAAGCCATTGTGCCAGGAGGTCGCTGATTGGCTTGGAGTTGTCTCTATGAAGGAGAAGGGGAAACTTTGTCGCTGTGCGAGGGTAAGAGACTCTTATCACGTGTGCCGGACGCGGAAGACGTCGGTGAGGCATAATTGTTTTTATTGTAGACACACCTACGTAAAGTGTCACCTCGCGAATTTAATAGGTCGGCGCGAAATTGACTTTATAGATTGGGCTGTAAAATATCGATTATAGGACATATTATATAGCATAAAATGAGGTTTAATATTCAGTAATAGCGACTCCTGTACCCTGGCGCATCGGGTCCTAAACCCTACGTCACCAAGAAATACAACCAATTGATTATTTATTTGACCTACTGCAAGTATAATATTAACTGTATCCTCGAACAGTATCACTGTAAAAAACTTCCTCGAATGTTTAGGAAGTTATTATCCCAGACGCAGTATGGGACGGTTACCATACTTCCGTCTTGTAAATATGCAGATTTTCACAAATGTTACAATACAAGTCTGTTTGTATGCATTTAACTGTTTTATAATTATGCTTAGGAGTGTTGCCATGGATGTCTGGGAAACTGTTCTACTATACCTACTTTCTTAGCGCTCCTGTACGCACGTCTGGTAAATTTACAAACTATTTTTTAGAGTATACCAATTACCCCGCAGGTATATACAAAAAGCAACGAATTAGTAGCAGAGATAGACGTTGCATGGTCATACATAAAATCATACAGATTTCATATTAAATATTTTTCTTTAACTAATATCTTACTCCTAGTACACAGGGATGCTTTGCGTACCAAAATCATGTTATTTACAAAAAATATATTTTTTATTGTGTCAGAGAGTTACGTGTAAGCGGCTACCATATTGTGAAACTAAATCGCATTATTATTTTGTACGACGGTAAATGATGAGCTACAATTTAATAACAACTTCTGTGTCGGCGGTCGGTTGATTAATGTCTGGTACCCGTCGTGTAGGCAGAATATTAATGCCTCACACGTGTAGCGTTTTCGCTAGTGCATAATTAGGATGCGCTCGGAATAATATTTTGTCAAGCCACCATTGGCTGTAAACATTAATGTGATTATTATGCAGCGCAATTAGTGGGCAATTAAACTTGTGGACGTCGCGACGCTGGCCAGTACACTAACGCGTTCACAAGTTTGGTCATGTGATGGCGGCAAACTCTGACACGAATTTCAAATAATATTGTGATGCGCTCACGTAAACCACTTCCGGCGTCTTTGTTCTCGCGCTGAAAAACGCTGATTTAGTACAAACTCGCGCGTAACAGGGAACAAACGCTGGGTTGTGAACTATGTATGCTGGGAGGTTGGCATTTATGGCGTGATGCTATTCAGAATTTAAGCGGCTATAGTGTTTGAACGTTCCATTTCGAAAGTGTTCTTTTTTTTTTCATATATGACTGCCACACATTACGTAAATAATTTATAGTGTTTTTATTTTCAGTTTTTTACCATAATTAGTCATGTGAGTAGTATGAGAAACAAATAATTTCATTTTGACATGAGTAATATTTGGACGTTATATTTTACTTTTATGTAACATTTTGTTGGCGGCATAAATATTTGCTATGTTGGATAATTCTACCCGACATATCTTTATGAAATTTTGTATATGGTTGTTTAATTTATAAAATTATGACTGAAAATGTTTCAGAACCCGAAAGAACAGAATATTGAACATTTAACTTCTCTCTTTATTTCGAGATTTATACTTTTCTAGCTCTTTCATAATTTGTAATACACCCAACTTTAACATGATTGTATCAAATAATTCTTGTTTTTACAAGCCCGTGTTCTGATTAGATGAATACATTCATTAATTAAGATTTATATTATTTTTCAGAAATATTTAAAGGTACCCAGAAAAGTCTTCTATTATTTTCTTAAACGTCGTTTTGAAACTACTTTCAGCTTTTGACATAGTCGATAAATACTTGTATGATATCACTGTTCATACGTGTAATTTTTATGTTTTAATAAGAGTTTGAACGGAGAAGTTTTCCCAAAATAAACGGCTAATTTGTTTCCTGGACATGATGTTTAACTGCGAGAGACGCTTGTATGAGACGGGAGGGTTTTCAATATGACTGTAAAACTACAGTTTTGGGTGTGTTGACATGAAAAATTAATTTAAATAATCTGTTATGTAAATAGCTGCGCTTTTTTTATAAAAGTATCGTCTATGCTGTTAATAAATAATGTATAAGGTGTGGCTATAATGCTAAAAAGATAAAAATAAGGTTAATTAAAATATTTATTGTAAAATATATAATTCCATGCAAAAAATTCAGCTAAGCAAGTTGAAGGTATAGTGTAGATATGTGTTTTATTTAATGTTTCGCAAGACATACTTGTTGAATAATACGTGATTGTACAGGTTGATGTAAGCTGTTTCAGTGAGAACGGATTTTTTCAAATGAAAGTTAACCATGCTAATGAAGTTTATGTATCAAAATTGTTTGTTTAGTCCTACTTGATACACATTTAATAGTTTCATAATATGCACAAAACTAATTGTATATCCTAAATCTTTCATTTATCGTTTAGTTTGAAGAAAAAACACGAAATTATTCAGTATCTGTTGACAATAGTGTATTTTATTTGGTTATGTCAGATACCTAGTGCTAAAAACTTTTTTTAATATTGGTTCCCCAGCGAAAAACCGCAACGGTAATAAACAATTTTGCTCAACAGCCGGGTTTCATTGCAGCTTTATGTGAAAAAAAAATGTAAGTAAAATCACATCCAAACGCAGTCACAAAAAGTGGTTCACATGCTGACTGATAAATTAAATCAAACGCGCAGACAACCAGCTTTGGCGCAGGCTGCAAGTTAATCACTTGGTTAAAACACGATACGGGAACTTCTCCCCCGGGGTATAAACCGCCACGTGGAGTGGTCTTATTCAAAAGTCTAATCAGGCTTAGGGACAGGTGGCTGCAAGAAAGATCTCTCCGGGAGTAAATTGGTTTCGGCTTATCTGCGCCGAACTAGTGACCCGTAGCGTCCCGTCAAAGTCGCTCCTTCAGGCGCAATTATCCCGTCGTCCAACTCTCCCCAACCCCAAGATGTACCCCCGCCCTTCCCACAGCGACTCGTGGCGTTGATTTGTTAAAAGTAGGGGAGGTAGTCGTGTGCTGGAACCCCTCAAAGTGGCAGTCGGTAGTGCGATATCCTGCCGCGCAAAAAAACCAGAGGATTTGGTCTTCCCTTCCACTCATGTGGTCAACCACAAAAATCTCAACCCTCTTCCACCACCTTACACGTCGCGATCAACCGCTTGCCAGACAGAGCGGTGGAAAGCCCCTGGTAAAAAGAGGATGGCCTCCGACCAACTCAATGCCCGACAGAGGAGTGGACTAAAGAAATCGCCACGTGAGCTCTGCGGCCGGCAGAATAACAGCGTTATCTGTCACGCGGCGTCCGCACACACAGGGGGTGACTTTTCATCCCCTAGCCTCGCCAAGCTGAGCCCCTTCCAACGCCTAGCACTTGTGTGGACCCTGGGACGTGAGAGATTGGCAGCCCTGTAAGGGGAAGATAATACTCGAGTACAAGCAAAGGAGATTCCTGCGAGACGTCTTGTACTTGAAACTGTTGTCGACATATTGTGCCACAGTCATTACACTCCAAACATTCTCCAAACAACATTGAGCAGACAGTATCGGCGCGAAGTGGATAAGATAAGTACGCTTCAGGTGACTTCATGCGTGAGTCTGATATCTTTACAGGCGTAATGACGATGCCAGTGTAACATTATCGTGTTTATCCTCATAACACGTACTGCATATACTTGCCTAATAAACATACCTAAATAAATATGTTCAGTTCCCTCAACTACGTATGGGTCATCCAAGATTCGTCCGTCAGTCCTGTTATCCATGTTGGCAAAAATATTGCACACGGTAACTAGAGGGGAGGATCCAACACTTAAAGGACGTAATATACCACGGTTTTAAAATTTGTTGCATTGTGTTCGTAGATACGTTTTATACGCAACTATTCCACATGTGCTCATTGTGTAAATGTACGAAAAGAAAATACACTTCAAACGAAAACGGAAAGGTAGTTTCAAAGCATCCTGTCGATTAGAAAAATCATTTCGGAACCCCTAAAAAAAAAGCATGTTATATCTCAAAATTCTCATGGAAATCGTGTGTGAATTATCGCCCTTGGCACCAAACCTCATATTTCTCACGCCCAGTAGGCGTGCTCCTTAAGGAATTGTAAAGCCATAATCTATATATATAAAAATGAAAGCTGACTGATTGACTGACTGACTGACTGACTGACTGACTGACTGACATATCAAACTGCAGCCCAAACCACTGGACCTAGAATCGTGAAATTTTTTGGGGGGGTTCCCTTCAGGTCGTAGGCAAGCACTAAGAAAGGATTTTTCGAAATTCGACCTCTAAGGGGGTAAAATGTGGTGAAATGTGTTTCCGAAGAAACGTCGATAGAGCTCGAACCCGACGGCCAATCATGGTGATTTTTACTTTAATATGACGCGACACTCGTAAAAATGCATATTTGCCAATTTAAAGATTTTTCGAAGTTCAACTTTTAAGGGGTTGAAAAGACCTTAAATGTGTTTCCAAACAACTATCGATATCTATCGAACTCTTTGGGATAGAGAGTTGATATTCACTTCAAAATATTGCTTACGTTAATACCCAAAAAGTAGTTTTAGGTTTTTTTTTAAATTCGACCCCCAGGCAGTAAAAAGGGGCAAAATGTGTTTTTTATGAAACGTCTATATCTTTGAAACACAATTGCCTATCGTCGTGATTTTAACTTTAATTGGTTACTTTTACAAATGTCTATGACAGGACTCAAAATCGTTTCGAAATTCTTTATTTAAAGGGATGAAAATACGTGAAATGTGTTTTCGATTATCCTTCCATATCTATCGAATCAATCGAGATATCGAAGTACTCTTTGCTTTAAATTGGTGCTTTTGTAAATTTCCCAAGTACCATTTAAAATATATTTTCCGAATTCAGCCCTAAATTGGTTAAAAATGGGGTAATATGGGTTTTCGACTCATATTCGATACATATCGATTCCATAGTTTTTTATATAGAGACGTGATTTTGTTTAGGAACGATGCTTACTCAAATACCTAAAAAGTAATTTCAGGAATTTTCGAAATTCGCCACCTAAGAACTTGAAAAGGGGTGAAAAGTGGTGAAAAGCGATTTCAAATAATCGTCGATATATCTTGAACCCAGCGGGCTAATGTTGTGTTTTTTACGTCCACGAGATACCAATAAAGTATTCTAAAACGTGATTCAAGGGTTTTTCGAAATTTACTCTCTTAAGTGGTGAAAAGACCTTGAACGTGTTTTAGATAAATCCTCGATATCTATCGAACCCGTCGAGATACACAATTAATTTTTGCTTCAGGGTGATGATTACAGAAATTATCGCAAAACTGTTTTCAGATTTTTCGAAATTCTATTTCTTAATACTGTGCAGGGGTGATGTGTGTTTTTTTTAGTGAAAGATCGATTTTAATTCGACTAAACGGGCTAGCGATGTGATTTACACTTCAGTTGGATACTTACACAAATGTCTAAAATGTAAATTAAAAATATTTCTAAATTTGACACCCAAAAGGGTGAAAAAGCACAAAATTTGTTTTCCATCAACCCACGATATCTATCTAACCAGTATATTGAGGTGTTGTTCGCGTCAGAGTGATGCTTACGTAAATATTTTAAAAAATATGTATGTAATTTTTTTTCTTTGTAAGAAACGTGATTATTAAGAATAAAACTTAGTTGGTCAATAATCAAGGCAGATGATCCGAAAAGCAGGAACGAGCAGCGAGAAACAACTTATACAGGTGTTTCACTGCTGTAACCTATCGAGACATGGTGTTGTACAACCTCTATGAGCTCAGGACACAGATATTTTTTTTAAATTTTTTTTTCAATAAATTTTTTTTTACTTGAATTATTTCTACGTTACGTGACGCAGTTGTTTGTCACTCAGGTATAAATTCCGGGAGGTTCTGGGCTCGAATTCCGTTAAAAGCTGCGTGCAAACGTTCAATTCTGACACACAAAAACTAAAAGGCAGATCGAATTAGTGCAATTTACATGTAGTCTTTTAAAGGGGTAAA